>QMIH01000093.1:647280-674240 GCA_003987875.1 Clarias batrachus
AATTTGAAAATATAAAAGCATTGCAGACCATATGTAATATAAAATGTGTGTGTATATATATATACAGTACAATCAATGCAAATACCTAATTTTATACCTTATACTGTAAGGTATAATCCATTTTTTGGCATTTTTATTGCGTAGAGGAGTGTGTGATTGATTGCATATGCTCACTACATACTGTTTCCTGTTTGGCCATTAGTTTCATTGCAATTAAAGTTCTTGAAAACCGCTGAATTATGTACTGTAACTCGGGTATTTTTAATGCTCTCGTTGTAAATGAGCTACAACTTCAGCTTCATATGCTGCTGTCTGGCTTTGTTTTGCCGACCGCCCTTTGAATAGAACAGATGTGAAAGATCACCCTGCTGAGGCCAAAAGCAGCCCTCTGAAAAGGGCTTAAGACGGTGATGCAACTGATCCGAAACAAGCCGCTATTTTCCTCTTTCCCTCTTCTAGGAGTGTGCCGGCGAGCCCCTGTTTTCCCTCTTCTGCGCCATCAAGCAGCAGATGGAGAAAGGCCCTATCGACTCCATCACAGGGGAGGCGCGCTACTCTCTGAGCGAGGACAAGCTCATCAGGCAGCAGATCGACTACAAGACACTGGTGAGAGTCAAACAGAGAGCAAACAGAGCAACTGGGAGAGAGAGAGAGAGAGAGAGAGGGGATGGTGGAAGGTGAGACGGGACATGGACGATGGGGGAGGTTTTCACTTCCTGTCACGTCTAGCTCTTCGGGGTGACTGATCTTTATGGCCGACAGGGATCACATCAGCTACTCATGACCCCTAACCCTGCACCTCATCATGGAGTCATTGGTGTTGTCATGTTCTGTACATCATACAGACAGATCGCTGTTGTGTCTGGTTGGGACTTGTGTGTGTGTGTGTGTGTGTGTGTGTGTGTGTGTGGTTCTGCGGCTGTAACACATGCAGTCAAATTGCATTTCTTGATCGAGTAAAAAAATGACACTTTGGATTGAGGCCACGCCTACTTCTGAACACATTTGAAACACTAAACAGCTCGAGAGTACCGATACACTGAGCGGCATTTGGTGCTCCACGAATAGGAAGGTTCTAGAATACCGAATACATCGACCCCAATCACGACCTTGACACTGCCATTCCTTTAGTACGCTGTAACTGACTGAGGTGCCTTTGCCATCCCATAATAATAATGATGATAAAAAAAATATATAGAGAGAAAAAAATAAGTCAGTCGGATCAGCTTCACAGAACGCGTCTTTTCCTGCGTAGCGCGTAATTACATCGGATGTTGATGATAGTCATCACGCCGCCATCAACGTCGTCCTGAAGGATGACGAGTCTGATGATGAGGAAGAGGATGGCAATCATTGAGTTAATTGTGGAGCAGGGTCTCGGCTCCCCGAGGTGTCCTGACACCTTTTTACACATTCGCACTCTTACAATTACACCTCATGATGCCTCATTCACTGCTCATCACACACACACACACACACACACACACACACACACACACAGTCATCTCACACACATACATACACACCCGTACGGCAGCTCTCTCTGACGTGATTATTTAACTGGGTCACTCTTATGAATATGGAAGTTAATCTATGTGAAGTGAAATGTATCCGTTCTTGGGATTCATTTAACGGCCGTCTATTCTTGTCATCTAGGTGGTGAACTGCATCCATCCGGACAACGAGAAGAGCCCGGAGATTCAGGTCAAAGTCCTGAACTGTGACACAATCAGCCAAGTGAAGGAGAAGATCCTGGATGCCATCTACAAGAACGTTCCTTATTCCCACCGCCAGAAAGCCTCAGACATGGATCTAGGTAAAGAAAATATATATTAATAATAATAATAATAATACTTAAATCCTGAATGTTATAGAGAATACATCTAAGCACATATAAAATAACACTTGATATTTAAAGTTGGTTAAATATGTACAGCAGTATCTCGGCATACAGATTTATTCCGTTAGGCAAAAACTTGTATTGCAAAACACGCTTTCCCATAGGAAGTAATGTAAATGCAGATAATCCGTTCCAGCCCCTCAAAAATATTACCAATATTACTAATTTCCAACATTATAATCATATTTTTGCCTATAAAAACACTCACTCACTCACTCATCATCTATACCGCTTAATCCTGTATTCCGTGTCACGGGGGGCCTGGAGCCTATCCCAGGAGACTCAGGACACAAGGCGGGGAACACCCTGGACAGGGTGCCAATCCATCAAATGGCACACACACTCACCCTGGAGGTGCAAGGCGACAGTGCTAACTACTACAACACCATGTCGCTCCTATAAAAACATTCAAAACTATATCAAAACATTTAGAAAAGACATGTAAATAAAGTAAAACATTAAATAAATAGACATAAACCTCACCCAACCTTAATTTTGATTCCTCTGCTGTTTAAAAACAATACAGATAGTGGCTTTCTTTTCTTCTTGCTGCCTGCTTGCTTCTTGCACAAAATGCAAAAAAAAAGAAGAAAATCCACAAAAAACAAGCTCAAGCTCAGCTTAATTAAATTTTATTTGTATAGTGCTTTTAACATTTGTCATTGTCGCGAAGCAGTGGCCAAGCAAAAACTCCCTCAGATGTCAATAGGAAGAAACGTTGAGAGGAACCAACAGGGACTCAACAGGGAACCCATCCTCATTTGGGTGATAACGTACAGTAGACTGCTACGTAGAGTTTTGATCCGCCCACAACTTTTGGTTCAGCTTGGTTCAGTCCCTCATATACTTTGCATTTTCAAGACAAGTGATTAAAATTCCTAAGGGCGTTTGTATGCCGAGCTGTGTTTAGATCTCAGAAGTCTTCTGGCATTGAGATTTGCCCCTTTCTCGTGGTCGCCACATCGGATCATTTGATCGACAGGTTAATGGCACAACCCACTCATTTCTGCAGGATTGGGACTGGCACTAATGATGCCCTGTATCTACTGTACAGTGGCTGGGTTTTATATCTGGGTGTAAGGGTTAAGGACCTTGTCCAAGGGCCCAACGATGACAACCCTGTAGGTACTGTAATGGGGTTAGTACCCCCAACTCTTCCATCAGCATCCCTGAGCTTCATCTCTCTGATCCTCCACTGCCCCCTTTTCAGGCGGCCAAAAATATCGAACAATAATGGAATTACTCACTTGGGAAATGGATCCCACCCGATATACGGCTTATTATTCAACTGGTCCTGTCTAAGGCAGGTTTAATCCTGGCCCAAATGGTGCACAGTGTAGGATGTTGTCCTGGATCATGAATCATGTCCACAGAAATGTAGAGCATGACTTTGCCACAGCTTTGCAACTTCACGGTCAGTTTGTTGTTGGGTTTTTTTCTTTTTCCCCTTGTCAGGTTCTTACTGCACAGAGATCAATGCCATTGACTGGATGACAGGACAAAGGAAAGAGACTGTCTCATGGGTTTTTTTTTTTTTAAAAAAAACAATCTGCAGTCTTCTCGCCCACAATACGCTCTGACGTACATACGGTGGAACTTATTTTTACACTCTGATTTGACAGCAGAGAAACAGAGATTAGTAGTTAGTAGATGGCGAAAAAAGAAATTGTATTAAAAGCCTGCTGATCTGCACAATTCCATTTTTCCATTCACAATTACACAATCAGGGCAGTCCATCTCAACCCAGCAGCTAGTCATTTCCTTTCTGAGGGGTTTTTCGAGCTCTAGCCCGAGCTGTGTTGCATGGTACAGTAAGTGGCACATTTTTATAATGAGTAATATATCAGCCTTGCCGCTTATCGCACCTTGGTTGACTACTTTTTTTGCTGTGGTCCCCGATTCGGGCCCAAGCACTGACAAGTTGCCTTAAGCAAGGTCCCTCACCCCCAACTAGTCAGATGGCAACTCGACCCCCCCTGAAGCAATGGATATCTTTCTTTTTGGTTTTCAATGGCACAGAACCCTAGATGCCCACGGAGTGCTGTTGTGGTGCCTTCGACCATGTGACTGCTGTACTGATATTCAGTACAACAGCACTCCCTTTCATGTGATATTGCTTTTATACAACGATTCTACAGTGCGTTCAGAAAGTCTCTCCGCAGTGGCCACGTAGAGTACTAGTAGTAGTAGTAGTAGTAGTAGTGTGTTGACACGCTCTTGTTTGGCGCCACCAGTCTGCAGTATGCACTCTGAAATCCAGTGTCCAAATCCAGTCCTGGAGGGCCAGTGTCCAACACAGTTTGGTGATTCTTCTTCTCAAACACAGCTGATTTAACTAATCTGTTAATTACTAGGTTCAGTGGGTTTGTTTAGGTGTTGGTGAATTACAAACTGTGCTGGTCACTGGCCCTCCAGGACTGGATTTGGACGCCCCTGATGTACTGTATATACGAGGCGTTCCTTGCTTAACGTCGGCCGTGTATTTTTGCTTGAAAATGTCAACCAACAAAGGACGTGTTTTTCTAGTGGAGCGATTTTTTAAAGCTAGCGATAAATGCATGGACTTAATTTGTGGAAAATTTCAAGCTGCTTTTCCAGAGACATAAATACACTGTACCACATCGCGATACAGATTTCATTAAACGAATATTTTCCCACATTAGAAACACCATTTATTTCAGCACATTTTGATTTATTTTGATGTTTATTTAGCCAGTTAGTTTATACAATAGTACCAGGGGTCAGTGGTTAAGGCATTGGACTCCGGTTCAAATCCCACGACCACCAAGTTGTCCCCGTTGGGCCCTTGAGCAAGGCCCTTAACCCTCAAGTCACTCTAAATAAACCATAGAGAGAAAATGAAGAGAGAATAAACCATAGAGAGGGTGGACAGTCCTGAGAAACTTTATATTTCCTTCATATTTGCACTTTAGAATATCAAGTTAACGTTTTGGGGGTTTTGGGGTTGAACCACACACCAAGTAGTGCCCTTGATCAGGGGTTAGTACTTCCGTGGTGGGATTTGGCAGGCAGCTGGTACAGCAGACCACACAGACCTACTTTCACCCATGCTGAAGACCACAGTGCTGTTATGCTCTATTATCACTACTGGTGGTCTGGTGTATAATTGAGCATCTATTTAAATACAGTATGCAGAACATGTCATGATTATTACTGCACATTTGATTGAAATAAAAGTATGGCTTCAATATATTTCCATACAATTCAGACAATATCAGTCGCATACTCGAGGCACCCGAGGTGCATAAACTCTGACACAACTTCAGAAGACTGAGGTCTCGACTACAAACACAGCCCCAGAAATGTAAATCGACTGTTTTTTTTTGTTTGTTTGTTTTTTCCTTTTTCCTGGCTGTCGGTTCTTATCCTTTTCCTCCCTCCTTCTGTGTGTGAACATCCAGGGTGTGTTTTGGCAGTCGGGACAATCTCCGAGCAAATTCTTTTCTCTCTCTCTCTCTCTCTCTCTCTCTCTATCACTCTTTCTTTATTTCAATCTCTACTCAACATTCCATTTGTTTATTTTTTCCCCTCTCTGGAGCAACTGATTTGCATATTTATAGAGAAATGTACAGTACCGAGGAATGAGACAATAGGAAATTTTTACTTCCCTCTCTCGTCCTTTCTCTCTCTCTCTCTCTCTCTTTCTCTCTCCTGACGATTTGGAATGCAAAGCTTCTCCTCATCACCCAGAGACATGTTTCATCATCTCGCACAGTGATTGCTGTTTTGTTTATCGAGTCACAAGCAGAGCCAGAGATAGCAGCAGTGAAGAGGGATCTCTCTCCTCCCCAGCCCAATCACACATTCATTTGTGGTATGATTCGAATCGGAAAGACGGGAACGATGACCCTTTGCCGTCTCTCGAGGCTGCAGAAGGACATATTTAGTTCATTCCGGACCGTGTTCCTCTCCTCATCAGAACGTAGGTCCGGATCTAAAGCCGGCCTGCTGAAGGGCTCCCAGGGGCCGGCTGGAGCATAAGCGATACACGGAAGAGAAGCGATTTCTCTGTTTCTCTAGAAATTGCTGTGGAAGTGCAATAAGAGCTTGGCAGGAGGCTTAGCGCGGGTCGATCAGAGCCGTTTGGGCTCGGGCTGCTGCAGATGAAAAAGGAAGTGGCTTTCTGTACCGGGCCTAATCACTCCCATCGATCCGGCAGCGACGACGGCCCGAAGAGCAGAAAGCGAGATTAATTTACCTGTCTTCAACCTTCCTATTCCTTTTCCCTCTCCCGCCTCGCCTTGTTTCTAACGCCTGGTTCGTTCTTTCGCACTTGTTCTCCTCTCACTGTCTCTTGACCTTGTTCCCGTCTCTCTCTCTCTCTCTCTCTCTCTCTCTCTCTCTATCTCTCTCTGTCTCTCTCTCTCGCCGTGCAAATCACACTGTTTTCCGAGAAGGAAGCCTGATCATTAAATCTTTCCCTTCCACAGAAGGAGCCTTTTTTTTTCTCTCTTTCGACTTTTTTTTTTTTTTGCCTCCGCAGACTTTTGACTTTTCACAAGAAACAGCTTAAACTAAAGAATATAAGAGAATCCGCAAATATACAGTAGTTAAGATATACACCGCTTCTTGCGGTCCTCATAAATCTTTTCTTATGTTTAAATTTCCTTTCCCGCAGAGTGGCGTCAGGGCCGAGGGGTCCGGATCATCCTGCAGGACGAGGACATGACCACGAAGATCGAGAGCGACTGGAAGCGGCTCAACATGCTGTCTCATTACCAGGTTCGACCCTGAATATAACCTTCTACATTACGCAGCATGAGCGCGGACATGGATTCTGTAAGCAGTGCCTGATTAGCCGGGGGGTGAATTCTCAAATCTGATTGGTGCAGAATGAGACCTTTTTCCATAGGAGAAGCTCTGTCTGTTGCAAGGCAAAGCACCGTTTCAGTGAGATGCTTTTCTGCGTACCACGCTTGTAAACAGTGGTTATTAAAGGTCCCCTTTCTTTAACGAGTTAGCACTGGTCTCAGAGCCGGCCTAAAGCGTCCTCCAGCTGAGATATACAATACTCTTTATACTTCGAGCTCCCTTTATTTCGCTCCTCATCCGAGCACAGCGTTTTAGTGTCGATTTAAATGAGCTACAGGTGATGCTGAGCCACGCCCCTCCAGACAACAGCAGAGCAGAGCGACAAGCCGGGAGACGGGATCTTCTTATATGAGGTCACATTAGGGGGGGAAATCCAACTGGCTTGCTAAAACCCTGACCAATAAAAAAGGAGCAGGGAATTGTTTTCCGTCAGCAGCAGCAGAGACGAGAGACTGAATGTCTAAAAATGAGTAAAAAGGGAATTTTAAATCGAAACAAACTTCCAAATCAGGTCCTAAAATAATTGAAAATCAGCCACATCTCAAGCCGACTAAGTGCCTGAGAACGCATTATTACCCGCTCCGATGTTTGATGTCGACATTATCCGACGCTGACCTCACTGACCCGCATCTACAGGACTTTATGCCTCGCGCGGCTGCCATGTGATTTCCGTATGAGCTGGGTAAAAAAACACACAATGCATTTCGAAAAGAATACTATATTTGCTTGTAATTCAATCAGCACCATTTAGTAAACAGTATACATTATACAGGATGTGGAGAGCAATGAACATTCAGGTCCAGCTTCCCCTCTCTCTCTCTCTCTCTCTCTCTCTCTCTCTCTGTCTGTCTGTGCTTTTCTTTCTTTAAAAGCCTGCCAATTGCTTGCAGTTGCTGGCTGTTGATTACAAAAGTGTATAAAATTTATACTTCATAGTGACTAAAATTGCGCATAACTCTGACAGCACAATCGCTGTTTCCACTCAGGAAATCAACAAGAATGACATACGTGTGTGTGTGTGTGTGTGTGTGTGTGTGTGTGTGTGAGAGAGATAGAGAGTGAGTGTGCACATGGTTTCTATTTAAAGACCCAGACTTGGATATCAAGGCAGTATTGATTCTCAGAAAGTGCAGGCAGCCGATACAGTTTGCACAGCGGCGCTGCTGAATTCTCCATTCTGATTGTTTTTTTGAATCATTTTCATGCCGTCAGCCGTGTGACACTTTTTACGCAGCCGCAAATGCGATCGTTCCAATAAGTAATCGCTGCTATGGCAACACCTGACGTGTGCGATGTACACTCTATATAATTTTTTTTTAATTATTGGAAGGAGTCTCCAGTTTCAGTGCTTGATAAATGTTAACATTTCCATAAAAGGAAGAAACTCGGGACTTTACACTTCTCTAATTAACATTAGCATTTTAAAAAATAATAAAAATTACATCAAATGAGAGAACAAAAAGACAGCACGATGATGGAACCTTCTTGTTTCACAACACTTTTGTAGCATTAAACGTCATTAGAAATAGACGTGGACATGGTGTTATTGGAAACGTACAGTATTGTTGATTATTTTCCCATATCATACTTCCATTACGTTTTTAGAACCATCTATATAAATAAAAGTAAGCTTTTGTCTGTACATCGGTCAGAACTCGCACTTTCAACCGGAGGACCTGAAACCAGTCTGTCTGTCTGTCCAGCATCACGCCAGAGTTTAATGAACCAGTCAGAAATGAAACCTGCGCCATAGATGAAATCAAAATGTTGAGTAGGAGAGACATTATGAGAAGTTTTGTGTCCGTTTACGTCACAGCATCTAGCGCCTTTTTGCACGAATATACCATTCTTTTCCTTGAGGTGGGCGTGGCTACACGCGTCACTCAACAGAAGCAATCAATGCGATAGTTATAAAGACAGAAGATGTTTTGACTGGGATTAGTTCATATGTTCACTTTGGCTGAAATAACAGCGCTGAAGTGGTAGAAGTGAATTTTAACACGCTGGAGTCGTTTTAAGACAAAACTTCATCTTTATCTGATCGACTTTTTCCATTTCTCATCTGTGATTCTCTCTGATTACTGAACAGAGAGTGTATTTGTATTAGTCTGAGCACCAAAGACGTACAACTTAGTGTAAACAAGGTGTCAGATACTCGACCTTACAGAATGTGATTTCTGTCTATTAATAAGTTAGAGAGTTCTGCTGTACAGAGAGACACACAGACAGACATGTACGTGGACTTCAACCTCAAATAATAATATTGGGGCCTCCGAGTGGCGCAGTGGTTAAAGCGCTCGCCCTATCATCCGGAGATCGCCAGTTCGAATCCCCAGTTCGAATAACCTCTCGCAGCCGGAGGTCTAGAGAGAGCTGATTGGCCGAGCTCTCTCAGAGGGGAGGGATGAGAGGTACTTAGTGCTCCCACATTAATCACGGCTCTACAGCCATTCAGGGGCGTCTGTGAGCTCACGCAACGGAAGGAGCGGATAGCGCTGTCCTCCGAGTGTGTTACGCCAGAGGACGCCCCCAACGGTGCGCGAGCGAGCAGTTCGAAAAGATGCGGTCGGCTGGCGTCACGTGGTTCGGAGGAAACGCGTGATAGTCTTCGGCTCTCCCGGCTGAGTGGTAGTAGTAGCGTTAATGTGGCGCCCCCTAGTGACGGGGAGGAATTGGACACGACTAAATTAGGGAGAAAATAAAAATATATATAAATATATCACTGATTACATTAAAGATCAGCAGATTATTTTCGGCTTTAACCTTTTTAACTCTTTCTACAAACTCTCTAACCGTCAACGACAGGGTGTTACTGTATCTCTAGTGTTAAACAATTGAACATTCAAATAATAAGACCCAAGCTTTAAGGATTTAATAAGTTATGTTTTTTCTCCTCTTTTATAGTTTATCCCCGCCCCCTCCCTCCCTCTCCCTCTCTCTCTTTCTCTCTCTCTGTCATTCCCCTATCATTCCATTATCACAATGATGGATTTGATGCTTGCTTTCATTCCTATGTGTTTTTCTCCAGTGGACGTCGTTCGTCCAATTTGGGTCGCTTGAGAGATAAGAGGATGGAGCGAACCTGTTCATTTAACATTCATTGTGTTTCGATCGGATCGTCCCTTAACAACCTTGACCCTGCTCACCTCGTTGACCTTGTAATAGACTAAACAACTGAATCACTTCCTGGTCACAGAACCGGGTTCGACAGCGCCTGAGTTTGATTGACAGGTTCCATGAATAGTGCACGCAGGGGAATCGGGAAGCATGGAAAGAAAAAAAACTCCATGTCCCGATGCACCATATGAAGTGCCAATCAGCTGCCTATCACACACACACATATATACACACTGTTTATAACAAACCATCCTGTTTTTTTATACCTATCTGGAGGACAGGTGACAGGCACATGCTTCATTATGGTGTAAATAATTTACTAGGCTAGCCTGCTGCCCCTCAAATGAGCTTTCGAAAAAGTGAAAGAGAGACAAGGGAAGACCGAGAGAGAGAGACGAGTGAGAGATAGAAAGATAGAGGTCCGCGACGTTCTCAAATTAAATGTCACACGGGAGGCGTGCAGGTATGCGGGTGGCGGACTGGAGGCTGGATTAGGAGGTGATTGGAATCGGAGATGAGATAATGAAGACAGAAGTTAATTTATTTTCAGATGAGGAGAGTGTTTTATCCTTCATACACACACACACACACACATACACACACACCAGACAAAATAGACTTCCAAAGCCTTTTGCAGTCGGCGTCGCTCTCAAATTACACCTGCTCCGGCATTCTCACTCATTCATGTCATATGTATACTTTCACCGGTCTCACTAATAATAATGCATTCTACAACATGAGCATTCACTAAATTAACTCATTCATTTGTTCTTTCATTCATTATTTCATACAGACTCTGATACGACTTTACAGCGTCACACTTTCTTTGTTTGATTTTTTTTCCCTGGCTATGGACTCGTTTGTTCCATCATTCATTCATTCAATCATTCAACCATCCATTAATGCATCCATCCATCCATTCATTCACTTATTCATTCATGATGTCTAGTTTTCTATTCTGTATGATCTCGAATACAATCTACTACAGTATAAGTTCCTTTTTTCATTCATTCGTCCATTCACTCGTTCATTGTTTCACTCTTTACAGATGAATGTTGATTGCTACAATATAACCTGCTCGTTCATTCATTCATTCCTTCATTCATTCATACATTTACTTTTCTTAACCTGTGACACATTCGACATTTAAGCCATTTCTTTTTATTTTATTCATTTGTTCTTTCATACATTCATTCATTTCATGGTTCTTTGCTTTCAACACTCTACAGCTCCTCCTACATGTTACATCATTCATTCATTCATTTATCTATTCAGCATTTCTTGCCAACCATTCAGGATCATTTATTATAAGTCATTCATTCAGTATCATTTATTATAAGTCATTCATTCAGTATCACTTTTTACTTTCACTACTCTTTCTTTCTTTTCTTTTCTTTTCTCTCCCACTCTCACTCATGTCTCTCCAGATGAAGGCCGATACTACACTACGTCCAGCCTGAGTTGCTCATTCTTTATTTCGTTCTCTCTTTTTCTTTTACTGCTCTTCTGATGAACCTCGACAAAACATTCCACAACTATAAGTGTTTTACTTTTCATCACTTCAGTCATGGCTCGATTTAATCACAAATTAAGCCCTCACTGAAGACTTCATTCACACAGCACAGCACTGTTAAACCATTGTCATGAACTCGGGTTCGAGGCATAAATGCAGARGTCCAGGTGTTAAAGGAAATGATGTTTTTATTAAAGAAATCAAACAGGGAAATCAAACAAACAATTAGACTTTATAATAAAACAAACCAAAGCACGAATAACGACCACGGGAAACACGAACTAAACTTGCAGACATATATCACGTTAAATCAACAGATGCAAGACAAGAAACTCAAAGAAACCAAACTATTTATAACAAAACTAATGACCGACTCGGTTCAGGTGAGCGCCCATGTCACCTGACCGAGTTGCAACCTGGGAAATGAAGTTAAACAAAACAAACTACAAACACAAAACACTCAGGGCGCTTTGGCGCCCTCTAGGGGTTATCCCTGACAACCATTCATTCATTCATTCATTCATTCATATTTTCCCTACTGTTCAGATGAGCTCCAATAAAACAAACTCGCGTACCTGATGTCATACTTTTCCGATTCCTTCCTTCCTTCACTCTTACTTTTCCTACTCTCCAGCTGGACTCTAATAATAAAACATATTCCTTTATAAGCTGTTTTTTTTTACTTACAGTTATTTATTCACTCATTCATGTTTTCATACATTCATTCCCCCGCTACCTTCGTTCACCATACTGAGTCAGATTCTACACTAAACGCCGCTCTGCAGCTACACACAGTATAAATCCTGTTCTTTTTTTTTTTTTTCCCCCTGCGAATAGGAATAAGAATAGCAGGGAGCCTTCAGCTCTAATTCTGTCTCTCACCAGTCAGACACATCCTGCCCCGTCCAAGGCGCTGACATTAATTCTTTGATTTCCTGTCGGGAAACATCTCACTGTGTTATATAAGCTCTTGCTGACATTTTCTATATCAGTCTGAATGCTATCAGCGATCGAGAATCTCACCAAAGTGCCAGTTCACGCACCCGGACTCGCTCTCTCTCTCTGTGCGATGATGGGCTTAAAAAAAAAAAAAAAAAAGAGAGAAAGAAAGGACAAAAAGAAAGACTCCACTTTCCGCCGATGATTTTTATAATAGCTTGAGATACTGATGAACTTAATAGCTGTAATTGCTTCACTATTACCACGAAGTGGTTTTCCATTCCCGTCATGCTCCCTGTGTGGTCACATGTGCTCTCCCCTTTCTCTCCAGACCTCGCTCTTATATTTCACATTATCTCTGTTATGAACAGCAGTTATAACTCTCTGGTTAGATTCCAGATAGATAAAATAATGCGGTAATTGTCTCCAAAGCCCAGCGCTCATGTATTCACCAGCGCCTGCGAGAAAGATTCATAGACGATCCGTAGACGATCACCTTAATTAACCCTGTAAGTGTGTCAGGCGCTGGGTTGCCAGTTTGTGCTGAGACAGGGAAAACTCATCGGGATGGAAAATCCCTTGTCTTCGTGCAGATTGAATCCATTCGTCTGCGTGGTCAAGGCGGTTTCATAAAGTTGCATTGCCTGAGTGGTTAGATCTGAAAATCCATTATTGAATTGGGAGCAGGAGCGTCTGGATTTCCACGAAAGCAATTTTTACATTCTAAAAACGAAAAACAATAAGAATGGGTTGCTAGTGTACTTCCATATAGAATAAATAAAAATGTTTACTTATATTATGTTATATTATATTATTTTTATCCCAGTGCTTCTCAAAAAGGTGATTGATCAGAACGTGTTGATAAATTCTCTATGAAATCCGCTCTGACAGTAGTGCAGTTCCATATCGCAGGTTTGTATTAATGTGCTATCGTTTCTATAGCAACGGCTCATTCACAGGTACTTGCGTCTCAGACGTACCACATATAGTTTCTAAAAAGCATGTCTTTTTTTTTTTAACGGAATGATTTATAGTCGATGTGGTGGAGCAATCTGTAAGGAGATTTATTCGATGTTTTACACACTATTTCTGACAGTCAGAGGTAAAGAAGTCATTTGAAGCTTTTCACCACAGGATAGATATTGCTTTGTTGCCACATAAGTAATGCCATGAGCAATATCAGGAAGCTCTGTTGTTGGTACATATTTAACTGTAACTTTAAAACAGATGAAAAATGTGTTAACGTTGGTAAATTACTGTGATATAACCGTAATAATATGCTTCAGGGAGCGCTGATTAACTCCAAAGCGTACTCAACTGTACAGTCTCTGCATGTGATTAAATGGTCCTGAATTTTCTCCTGTTTGTTCTGTAATAAGTAATCATCGTTTCATACGCCTGCAGGTGTCTGATAACGTCCTGGTGGCCCTCGTACCGAAGCAGGTCACTGCCTACAACTCGGTCAACAACTCCACTGTCTCCAGGACATCCGCTAGCAAATACGGTAGGCATCAGGCTTATAATTCGAAAAATACGTGACAGACTTCTGTCTGACAGCGCATGCAAGTTTCTGCCGATGTGGGTACCAATTTCACTGAAAGGTAAGAGCAGACATGAGAGTGAAATGAGAAGCATCTCTCTGCAATATCTAGATAGAAAGGCAAGAACCTGAGAGGGCTTTACATGAAGAGAGTCGCCGTTACACAAAGGCAGACGGAGGAGGAAAATGAGTCTCTTTGCACTTGACTTCCCTGCTGAGACGTAGCCGTCCGACTCGTATCGCCCAGCATGCTATTGGATCCGATAAAGTAGAAGATCAAAGGCCTGGGGCAGTGCGAGCACTCTCCAACACACATCAAATAGAGCATTAACAGCGTCTCATCTCCATAGTCTTTCACCTTGGCTCCAAATTAGCCCTAAATGAAGGCAGAGAGGCTGTGTGTGTGTGTGTGTGTGTGTGTGTGTGTGTGTGTGTGTGTGTGTGTGTGTGTGTGTGTGTGTGTGTGTGGCCGTCGTCACATCCCGAGGGGTGAGAAGGAAAAGTGAGGGAGTGGATGCCATACATCTTTTTTAGTACCTTTTTAAAATTAATTTCAAACGAAAGGGAGCTTTCAAATGAACTTTTTTTTCAAACGAGATGAACTGAAGATGCTGTTTGAACTAACGAAATACAAAAGACCAAGGTCCAAGAGAAAAGGCATGAGCTCATTACGCCTCCATCCTCTCTGCAACCAAACTCATGCATGCAATTTACCACCGAGTGTCTGAAGGCTGAGGACTGGCATGCAGAGCGCCCTTCAGTGTTGTGTGTTTGGGGATTTGTATGGTCCAAATGCCTACAGCTGCACTGCAGTGTTGCACCGAGGTTAATTATTAATACCCTTATTAGTAACCTTACCTGATTCTTACAGAGCCTATTAAAGCTTAGAGCAAGAAAAAAAAATGCTAATTCACATTAAAGGGCTATACTAAAGCTATGCTGTGCTGTACGATATCATACTATGACATACCATACTGCACCATACCATATGACCTCATAGCATAACACAGTATACTATATGACACAATACTATGTAATAATACTATGGTATGTAATACTACATGTATTACATGTACCCTATACCATACCATATGACACTAAACTATACCATACTATACCTTACAATACTACCTATATCATACTATACCATACTATACTATACCATACTGTATCTTACAATAGTACACTATACCATACCATACTATGCTATACCACACCATACCATAACATTCCATACTATACCTTACAATACTGTACCACACCATACCATAACATCCCATACTATACCATACTATACCTTACAATACTACACTATACCATACCATACCATATCATGCTATAATATACCATACTATGCTATACCACACCATAACATCCCATACTATACCATACTATACCTTACAATAGTACACTATACCATACCATACTATGCTATACCACACCATACCATAACATCCCATATTATACCTTACAATACTGTACCACACCATACCATAACATCCCATACTATACCATACCATACTATACCTTACAATACTACACTATACCATACCATGCTATACTATACCTTACAATACTATACCACACAATACTATACCACACTATACCATAACATCCCATACTATACCATACCATGCTATACTATACCTTACAATACTATACCACACTATACCACACAATACTATACCACACCATACCATAACATCCCATACTATACCATACTATACCTTACAATACTACACTATACCATACTATGCTATACCATACCATAACATGCCATACTATACCATACTATATCTTACAATACTACACTATACCATACCATAACATATCATATTATACCATACCATGAAATATACTACACCATACCATACTACACTATGCCAAACTATACAATGCTATACTACACTATATGAGACTATACCATACCAACCACATCATACCATACCATTGTACAGTGCAACACACCATAGTATTATACAGTACCATACCATAACATACCATAACATACCATACTTCACTACCCCATACCATACTACATTATATCATGCCATATCATAACAAACCGTACTAGCCCATACCATACACATACAGTGTATCATATCATACCTTACTATACCATACTACACTATACTGTACTATACTATACTATAACATACATGGGGTCTGTCGGTTCTTGAAAAATCTTAATTTGTCCCATACTCTTTCAAACTATCCTATGGTCTAACATTTTATACAGTACAGTTTACTAATCCTATTCTACAGTAATTTACACTATGCTCTACCGTACTATATACCATACTGTATTGCAATTTGTAGATTTTACAAAACAAAATCTTTAATTCAAATTTTTATTTGTCACATACGCAACCATACAGAGTATGACATGCATTGAAATGCTTACATGACCGTTTGTGACCTTGAAAGAAAAAAAGGAAGTAAGAAGGCATAAATGCTAATAAAAAATAATAAAAAAATATAGAATATAGAATATAAAATCTACTATGTTGTGAATTTAAGGCTTGTACTTTACCATACTAGACTATTCCATACACTACGCTGTTCTATATCATATTGTATTGTACCCTATTATACAGTACTATACTATTATACTATATCATATCATATACCTTTTCTTAGAATAGATTCTTAGCGAGTAATATGCAAACAAAATATTTTTTTCAGTGTTATCAGGCTGTGAGAATCCTACGCACAATTATTAACCCTTCCCCTTATCTACATACACATCCTCTCCTTCGTTTCTGTGTCCTGATTGTCTGCCATCTTTTTTTTTTCTTTTTTTTTTTTTTTAGTTTCTTTGTCTTTTCCCTCCACTGGTCAGGAACAGTTTTGCTGTCTCGCAGTAAAATTGTTCTCTCTCAAGAGAAATTGATTTCTGCTGCATCTAACATGGTGAAAACACCACGTGTGTATATGTGTGTGTGTGTGTTTTCTTTCTTTACCACATCATGAGTTTTTTGCTGATCAGTTCTTTTCACGCTGTGTAAATATTCCCTGAGCTCCCTGCCTTTTTTTGGGGGGGTTGTTTTGTTTAAATGTCATGCTCGCCCCTGCCACTGGTGGAGCCATAAAACTTTCATCTGCCTCAACACCTGTTCGATTGGTCATCTGCCAGGGCGAGCGCAGGAGACGTGATGAAAAATTAACTGAGCCATACATGCTAAAACATTAATATCCAATCTTCAACCTGGTGTGAGCAGACAGACCCGGATTCGAACCACTGGTTAAAAAAAAAAACGTGATTGCCACCTGTGGTCTTTTTTATCTCACTTTTTTTTTCCTTTCCTCCAGAAAACATGATCAAATACACAGGCAGCCCAGACAGCCTGCGCTCTCGTACCCCCATGATCACACCTGATCTGGAGAGCGGAGTCAAAGTTTGGCACCTGGTGAAGAACCACGAGCATGGAGACCAGAAAGAGGGCGACCGCGGCAGCAAAATGGTCTCCGAGATTTACCTGACCAGACTGCTGGCTACCAAGGTGAGCCTTTTTTCCACATTATTCCCTGGAAGATGCAATGCACTTGTTGAACATGGCATATTTTCTCATAAACCGTTTCCCTACTTATTCGCTCATCACTTTCGTTAATGATCACCACTAAAGCTATTACATACTGATCAAATAGCAGTATATTGGTAAGGGATAAATTGGAACGCTGTGCTTCAATCAGCCCCAGCTGGAGCAATGTGGAGCATTTAGAATGGATCATTTGCAAACTATAATTTGTGCCGATTTGTTTTTGATAGTTATACGACCTGCGTCATAATTAACAGCAAAATAATTAATCATAAAATAACACACTGTGGTTCATTTGTAAACAGCAGATTGAAACTGGAACATTTACCTCACAGGGCAATCTGTAAGCTCTGCACATTAATCTAGCAGGGCTTTAACACTAAAACATGAATATATGTTTTTTTGGTCCTCCATATTATTTTTTCACTTTTTTGGAATGGAGGTCCAGTGGTTATAATAAAAATGCACAGAATACACTGAAGAAGTGAAAAGTAAAGTTGAAGGCTGATTTCTTTATAGGGCAGACTGTAGAATCTACAGTGTAGATCCATGTGGCGTGTCTAAGGATGGACAGGGTCAGACAGGATGTTGTCAGGAGTTAAATGGTTATTAGGAAAAATGCAAGGCAGGAATAAGTCAGTAAACATTAAGTAGTGGGACATGGGACAACCGGATCAGAAACAGGATCGGAAAACGGGAAAAAGAAATGTGAAAATGACAAATCTTAGGAAATGAACGGACAGCTCACGTTGAGTAATGAGTGAGACCTGGAATCAGACATGGAACAGAGACCGAACCAGGAAGTTAAATGTTGTTGGGCTAACGGCTGCTCCCGCTGAGGGGTCGCCACAGCGTACCATCCGATTCACACACAACTTGGGCACAGGTTTTACGCTAAATGCCCTTTTTGACGCAACCCTTCCATTTTATCTGCGCTTGAGACCGACACTGAAATGGAGTTTGGGGAATGGATGGGCATCGAACCCGCGTCTTCTGCATGACAGATGGCCTTTTTTGTTTGTTTGTTTTTTGTTGTTTTTTTTTAAATACCTTTGGAAGAGAAACCATAGACTGTACAAGAAGACCTGGACCCTTAGTCAGAACCCTCAGCTGTCTCATCATCGCCATCATCAAATGGCTGGAACCTGGCTGTTGGTTGGAACATGCCTTCTTACTACCTCAGTTACCACAGGCTAGCTAGGTTAGCTTTAACATAGTTAAAATACCAACGTGGCTAACATTAATTTATATCCCAACGCTACTTTGCATTTGATTGAATTCCGTCATACACACATTTTTACATTTCTTGTGGTAAGTTAAAGGTGGTTTGACACCTGCAATGTAGCCATCACTCAACTCAGCCACACCCCTAATTATACACAGTTTTATGGCTCAATGTGAGTTTAAAAACGATTACAGTTGAGTACAGTTATAGACGGCACGGTCGCCTTGCACCTCCAGGGTCCGGGTTCGATCCCCGTCTCTGTGTGCATGGAGTTTGCATGTTCTCCCCGTGCTTGGTGGGTTTCCTCCGGGTACTCCGGTTTCCTCCCACAGTCCAAAGACATGCAGATTAGGCTAATTGGCATTTCCAAATTGCCCGTAGTGTGTGTGTCTGTGCCCTGCGATGGATTGGCACCCTGTCCAATGTGTACCTCGCCTCATGCCCTAAGTCTCCTGAGATAGCCTCCAGGCCCCCCTGAATACAGGATTAAGGTGTACAGACGCTGAGTGAGTGAGTACAGTTGTCATGAATTAAGAAATCTAGCTAATGAGAACAAAACCGTTTTGTTTTGTAAAATGTTAGGCGTTTAACCATTGGGCTCTATGGGAATTGACTCACATCTGAAGCCTAGTGGTCATTTGAGGAACTGCATGTACTGGACTAATTTTAAGAACTTGAGGTTGAGGTGACTGAACCATCATTTCTGCTCAGTCCTTTCCGTTATGTTATGGAAACTCATAGCTTTAGAAATTGTGAGTGGCCCATCGTTTAGAAATCTAAATCAACCCATCGTTCTTATTATAGCGTCAGTGAGATCTCGAGATATAATATGTTCGTCAACATTTGTTAAAATTATTTTTTATTTTTGAGCTCCTCTCAAATGTTAGATTTGAGCTTCATGGCTATTATCACTGCTAGCATCACAGATTCTCACGCATAGAACTTAATTCTATTTATTAAAAATAATTTTTATTTCCAACACTTATGATTGATTGAATCCAAAAAAAGCAGAAATAGATTTTGCTATGACAAACCTCTTCATATGTACATTGGAATGTGTGTGTGTGTGTGTGTGTGTGTGTGTGTCTCCATCATCTGTCATTCTGGGGTTCTGTGTGCCAATAAGCACCTACGAGCAGCTCGAACACATCCAACACATACATTTCTATGAATGCCAGACAAATCACCAGTGCCTGCCTGATTCCGTGCCCAGTGTGTGGGCCGTGTGTCATCACTCAGATGGATTGTTTTTTGTTTAATAACAAGTTTATTATGCCGCCAGTTCTCTCAGGGAAAAATGATCGGTATGGCAGCGCTGTAATTGACCGTTTCCTTTTTCACTCCTGCAGTAAACACCTTCAATCTTCCATGAGCACTTCTTATTCGCTTCCTTATTCGTCTCTGTATTCAAATAAAAGAGCATCAATGGTTAATATCGCTCGCTCAAGACTCCGCTCCTTTTTTATTCCCTCCCTACGTGTTTAATCCGTCCACCACTGTGAGTGTCCCTCACGTTTTCTTTCTCCTTCTCACTTCCCTGTATGATTTTAAACCTTGTAATTGAAAAAAAAAGAGAGAGAGAGAAAGAAAGAAATACCCATCAGGTTGCTTTTTCACGGCCGCCTGTTCAGCGTTGATTAGCATGCTCTTTTTGAAAGTCTGCACATCTTTAAAGTGGCAGTAAATAGCCGCCCCGGTTCCCCGGCGAGTAATGATGATGTCAGCCGTCAAAAAAAAAAAAAAAGAAGAAAAAGGCACGACGTCTGTCAGAACCCTTAATGTGGCAAGAGGGAAATAAATATATTCTACTTCGTCGGGAAAAGATAAGCTGGCAGGAGTGTGGGACACAGCGGAATTACTGCTCAGATTGTCAGCTAACAGGGTTTTTTTTGGCTTAGTCCCAGTCCCCTCTCAAGCAAAATAGGATTTTTGATACTCATACGCTAAGCTTTCTGATTTCCTCTCTTTTTCACTTTCACTATCTCCCCTCCCATTCCCATCC
Organism: Clarias batrachus; assembly: GCA_003987875.1. NCBI lineage: Eukaryota > Metazoa > Chordata > Actinopteri > Siluriformes > Clariidae > Clarias > Clarias batrachus. The sequence continues at coordinate 667,889 of QMIH01000093.1, forward strand.
TCGCTTTTTCTTTTCTAGATCTCTCTGGTTTTCCCCTCTGTCGCTGCTTCACATCCTATCAGTTCACATAAGTGGATTAGATTCCATCTACTTCAGCGTGTCTTTAAAGTTGACAACATTAAATGAAATTACAGGTCATCGGTGCGCCGTGGGCTGTAATCCAGCTGCAGAAAGAGGCTTAGGCAGATTTGCCACCTGTTCCCAGATGGTGTTCAACATAATTTGGGGGAAAAAAAGTGATTTCACAGTTATAGCGTAAATGTGGTTGCTGGTAAATCTGGACACACTTAACATCACCGCATTTAGCAATAGTAATATAAAGAACAATTGTAATCCAGTGAAGACAGAATTCTTAATACTTTATAAATGTTATTTAATGTCGGGATTTATCGTATGAGTCTTTTTTATGACCTTATATATATATAAGGTCAGATTACATGATGTTTTATAAAATTTGTTAATTAAAAGATTTGGTAACTGATCCTGTGAATTCTGGATTCATAATGTCAGGTTATACACCAGTTAGCCATGCAGAAAAAAAAAAAATTTGTAAGTCACTTTACAGTGGTAAAGTTCTCGCCCTATCATCTGGAGATCGCGGGTTCGATTCCCGGGTGATGCTGTAACCTCTCAGCCGGAGGTCTAGAGAGAGCTTATTGGCCGAGCTCTCTCAGAGGGGAGGGTTGAGAGGTACTTAGTGCTCCCACATTAATCACGCCTCTACAGCCAATCAGGGACGTCTGTGAGCTCGCGCAGTGGAAGGAGCGGATAGCGCTGTCCTCCGAGTGTGTTACGCCACTACCGGTGCCTGAGCGAGCAGTTCGAAAGGATGCGGTCGGCTGGCGTCACGTGATTCAGAGGAAACATGCGATAGTCTTCTTCTCCCGAATGAGTGGTAGTAGCAGCCTTAATGTGGGCGCCCCCTAGTGACTGGGAGGAAATGGACACGACTAAATTAGGGAGAAAATCAGGGAAAAAATCTGAAAATGAATGAAATTAAATTTTAAAAAAATTAAATAAACAAATGAATCATAATCTGCTTGTGAAACTGTTGTATAAAATCAGTAACGCACTCAAGGCAGTGCTGCGTTGATATCTTAAAAACTCTTGCTTATGGCCACATCGTAGCCGTGCTGATGCTCAGTACAACAGCACATCCTCTCGTGTGATATTGGTTAATTATGAGCAGCTTGTGATCCAGTGTTACAGTGTACTATAAAAATGCACTAGACACTGTAATGTTTCCATAACCTGACATTATGTTGCCATGGAATGGCAGGCTATTGTCATAACAGGCCTTTATACAGGCTTATGCAAGGTATTGTGTATACTCCAGATGCCATCATGCGTTATACGTAAGGCTTTTGTTATGTGTTGTGAGTGCAAGAGTCTTGAAATGTGTTTGATATCATAAAACGATAAAGCGTTTTACGGAAGAAAATGATTTAAAAAATGCTCAATGCAAAAAATAATTTAATAAAAGGTTGTTGATTTTAATTTGCTTTTGAGGAAGTTGGGATTTATCACCAGTCTTGTAAAGAGAAAAATCTGCTGCTCCGGTGTATTAGACGATAATTCATTAAAACAGAGAAAGATTAAATCTATACGAATAAATAAATAAATGAGTAAGCTAATGATTAAACAGAAGGGCATGGATTTAATCATCTCGCTCTTCATGGCTTCACAGGGCACGCTGCAGAAGTTTGTAGACGACCTGTTCGAGACCATCTTTAGCACAGCGCACCGAGGAAGCGCCCTCCCGCTCGCCATCAAGTACATGTTCGACTTCCTGGACGAGCAAGCCGACAAGCACGGCATCCACGACCCTCACGTCCGGCACACATGGAAGAGCAACTGGTCAGTGTCCGCAAATGAACAGCACATCCACACACAAACACTTTATTAAGGTACATTCTGTCCCTAAAACAATGATTCTCACCAACACATCGCTCCAGTCACTGATGGACCTGTGCGCTCAAGCGTCGCTATGACGACGCGGGAGCAGCAGATCAATAAGGTCTGGTTGGAAATTAATTTCACCCTGTCAATTTAGTGAAGTGTGAGCAAAGAGATTTGAGAGAATTGGCTAGAATTTTAGCTTTACCCCAGCGAGCCAATAATCCATCACGCATCACTCATGACCAGAGCTATCAGGACCAGCACGGGAAAAAAGTGGAAGCATGGTCAAGTCTGTTTACTCAGTTTTACGCCCCTAATATTTCTCTCTTTTATTGTCTCATTCAATATAATGCATCTACGTTAGACTTTAATGGAATTCTTGTGAGGGAAAAAAAAATATGTATATCCAAACGATAAATGTTCACTTTTTTATTTATTTATTTATTTTTACAAATACCCACTGTTGGCATCAGCCTAATGCTCCCGCTGTGTCATTGCTTTCTTTCGTGACTGATATTCTTGTTGTGCTTTTTTTTTTTTTTTTTGCTGACAACTAATGTCTTTCACAGTAGGAGGAGAAGCTAGCTCCATCTTTAGGTACTGTGAAACAACAGACTCAGCCTGTTTTCATCTTTAGAGTGAAATATTCTGCTGTCTTGCAGGCCGTTAAAGAAAAACATCTCACCTCCCCAAAAAACGCTATCAGTGCCAGCTTGTCACTTCGTACATGCTTATTCATTATTATAATTATGCTTCATTTTTTTCCTAATTAATAAACGTAATATATTTTGGGGGGTTTTGCCTATGGCTAAGACCGGCTCCACCCGGTTGGACGTCTGCTGCAGTCGGATATCCTGCTGGCATGAAAGAGCAAAATTATATTCAACAAGATTGTAACAATTATACTGTGTAGAACTTAACTACAGGTAATGGGCTATTACACCATAATAATAGTCTGTAGTACTCTCTCAGTAGATGGATTCAAAAGTTTATACACCCCGATGGATTTTACCTGGATGGACAATATACGTACACGCAGTTTATTTTTAACATGAAATATTCTTATGAACAGAGATACAGTATATGTGTACAGGTTTTTTCCTTCCCATTCAAAAATGGTGCAAACCTGTGCACTTATAAGTATAATACTCTGCCGTATAGGTGAGTGCTATGGTTTGTGCATTGTGCATCTCTCTGCTATTTAATTATTGTTAGGGACAGAAGTGCATGGGTACTATGTTTTTTCCTATTCAAAAACTTGTTGGGGTGTGCAAACTTTTGCACTTAAAAGTATAGTACTCTAGAGATTAAAGAAATACACCATACAGTATGTACAGTATATCTTGCACAATCTAAAAACCCAAAGGGTGCACAAACTTTTGCACTCACCTATAAAGTAATCTACTTGAGAGTGCAAAGGTTTGTACACCCCAGTTATGTCTGAATTGAAAACAGGAAGTTGTATTTTTTTTTTGTAACAAATTTAATGTTATAAACAAACTGCATATATCCTTCACATACTTGCAGTACATTTAAAATCTCTAGGGTGCAAAAACTTTTAGACGTAGAGTACTATACTTAGAGTAGATACGTAGAGTACTATACTTAAGGATGCAAAAGTTTGTGCACCTCAGTGGATTTTGGATTGTGCTGTACAGTATGTGTGTGCAAGTACGGTATTCTACAGGTGAGTGCAAAAGTTTGTGCACCCGTGTAGTTTTTCAAAGGGTCCTGTGAGTATGTGCAGGATCTAATTATGGATAGTTTTTTCTGGATTCCCTTCAGTCCTTAATGGGGTGTGCACACTTTTGCATTCATGGGTATAGTACTGTAAAGATCAGTGCGAAAGTTTGCACACCCCAGAACATTTGGAAAGACTGGAAAATGTGTCTCACTTTTAAGATTATTTTAAAATAAAAGCAAGAAAAATGTGCCTTTATGTTGTGCATACTTGTTGCAAAACAAAAAGCTGAATTTTAGTTTGAATGTGTGGGCATGTGCAAACTACTACTGTGTGTCCCATCCAGGATGTGCACCCAGTACAACCGGCCCCAACAGGATCCATAGCGACACTGACCCGAACAAAGCTCTCGCTCACTGAGAAAATGAAAAAATGCACGATTAGTAGACATCTGTGGAATCTTACACACTAAATGTCAATGCTATAAATAAAATGAACGCATATGTCTTCTTCTAAAGTTTTGGAAACATTTGCGCAGCCACATGGTGGACTGGCAGAACAACCTCAGTAACCCCATGCCACTGAAAAATTTAATTCTTCTGCCGAATATTCAAAATGAATGGGGGTCACAAACATCTGGAACAGTTTAGAGTTCCCAATGATTATAATTTTCTGCGTTCCAAATTTGTTCTATTTAGAATCATCCAGAATTCACTCATTCATTCAGCTTTAGTAATGATGCTGTAGACATGGGTATGAGAATCTCTCTCTCTCTCACACACTCTCTCTCTGCTGCACTTCACACCGCATCCACTTTACTGCAGTGTCCTTTCTTATTCCCCTCGTTCTTTTACCCTTTTTTATTTTTTTTGTTGTTGCCTATGACAAAAAAAATAACAGTGCTGCCTGGAAAATTAATGAGCACACTGCAAACAGTGCGAACACTGACCCCCACCTCTTCCATCCCACACACACGCACACACACTGTCACACCTACCTGGATCATTTCCATTCACTCTAGTGCAAATAGGCCGGGGAATAACGCAAGCATGTATATGTTTATTGCTTTAGACAGGCACAAAAGGTGCAGGGCAGCCAGCAGATACAAACAAGCCAATATGATTCACGTCAGCAAAGTGCTCTCACCCAGGAGCGCAGCCTCGCCTTGAGGAACAGCAGCACCCTGCTTCCCCTATTTATACTCACACTTTTTTTTTTTCTTTTCCATTTGTTTGTTTTATTTGACTGAGCACGAAGGTATACAGAGCAGAAGCTTGTCTCTGCCGTATCACAGCCATCTTTCACAGCTTTATGTTGAACATTAAAACCTCAATAGTTTAAATCTGTGTACTTAGGTTCAGCTTGCAATTTAGCGATCAGGTTTAATCCCCTGCAGATCGGCTAGGTTTATACCTAATACCCAACTGTGACACCGTGCATTTTCATCCACTAGATGTCACTAAAGAGCCAGGATGGCCTCAAAACATCCCCCGTCTGACTCGGCGTTCCATGGTTAAACACACCGGCTAGCTCTGCTGTCATTTCGATTTGTCGTCATGACCTTTGACCTTGACCTTATACTCTTTAAGTCTTATTTTCTCACCTAAAAAAAATCCATTGAAACTATTGCGCACGTCGTGCTAGGATTGAAAACCAGTTAATGTTACAGAAGCACTCTTAGCTTAGTTCAGGAATTAACATGAGTACAGTATGTGATTTGACATCGGTTTGTTCAGTCCTACGCAGAGACAGTGTCACGTGTTGACATTCCGTCCCCTGTGTTTACTCACAACGCTTGCTTTCATTTCCGAGAACGTGCACAAGCACCAAGACGCGCTGAAGCGACGAGAACTTTTCTATCTATCTATTAAAGCTTCATCTCGGCGCGCTCCAGTCTGGCACATGGAAAGCAGTTTAGCTGATGCAAATTAAAAAGAGCACTTAAGCGCACGCTGAAAAGCTTGACTCGTCCTCCATCTTTCTGAAATTGGCTTCAAACCCCGCTGTCAGCTGCTACGGACACGCCGCGCTTTGTCTTCATGATAATTGGTGTGTTGGCTCGCCTTCCAGGATCAGCATTAGCTTTATACCTTTGACCATAAATCAGAGGATTTAAGAGCTGGTAGTAATGCTGATCTCCAGTAAAAATTGATGTATGATAATGACTGATAACGTCATGTGTCTACACAGCAAGAGGTTTCTTAGAATAACGAGAGTGACTCAGTATAACCAAATAAATCTTACACACAGTACTTACATACATACGTAGGAGTTTTACTGATGTAATGGTATAAATTCACAGTGAATAAAATGCTTAGAATTAAGAAAAAACTATTTAATCAGCAGGGACAATAAGAGATTAGCCACTAATGTTTAAATCAATCTCTTCTACTGAAGATTGTTCCACGTCACATTTCCTCTTCTGTAGATTTAAAAATGCTAGCAGTATTGACATGCACACTACATGCTAACTTTATTTCCAGCAAAAGCTGCATCTGCAGTGTGTAACTGAGTATTTCCTGCCACCCAGTGGACGCATGAATAAATCTTAAATGCCTAAATAGACGGATTACATAATATTTTGTGATTTTTATTTTGAACATCTTTGTGATTAAAAAAAGAAAAGAAAAAAAAAACATACACAAAATATTCTCTATCAGTTTAATTTGTAATACATATTCCTTTAATTAAAGAATAATTAAATTTATTTAGTAAAATAAATTTAATTTAAAAAAATTTTTTAATTATTAAAATTATTAAAATTATATATAA
>QMIH01000093.1:676064-698714 GCA_003987875.1 Clarias batrachus
TATATATATATAAATGATTATAAAATGTATTTATCTATATATAAAGTCGGCCTTTTTTTCCTCAGTGAGCCTGGCTCGGACCAGTCCTCTAGCCATCACAAGTTGGCCCTTCTTACAGTAGCTACAGTTACAATAACTCAGTACAATAGCAGGTGGGAGTGGGTGGGATATATTCGGCACCAAGTGAACCTTTTTACCTGACGTTGACGCGTTGGAAGCAGAAAAAAAGAGCAAGTAAGGATTTTAGTGGAACTAGACTTTTGGGTTAAAAGAAATAAACTACATGTACACTACAAAGTGTGAAATTTAGGTCTTTAACATGTGAAGGCATTCTTTTAGTTTTTTTTTTTTTTTTTAACATAAATTGCTTTTTTGAGCAATTTCAACATAGTTGGCCCCCTGAAATCAATTAAATACAATGCTGAATTGGATCCTGTAATACAGACATGTGTCAAAGTTTTTTAAAAGACAGAAATGCTTGATAGATTTTAATCATGGTCTCAAATTGAATACACATTCTGTTTTCTGAATTAAATCCATCGCCTCGACTGTATATGAACTGAACGATTTTCCAAGCAAAGTGTAAGAAAAGCTCCAGCTCTAGTTTGCCCCCTAGTGGAACTAATAAAAGCAAGCTAGTCTCTTCTGTTCCACTAGGGGGCAAACTAGAGCTGGAGCTTTTCTTACACTTCTGTGAAGTGGTGGAAGGAGCAGCATGTCCAAACCTCACAACATCAGGAGCGAATACGCCTCGCAATCACAGCGGCGTCCATAAATACACAAATAATTCACAAGCAAACGTCTGTACTTGAGCTTTTATTTATTTCCTACTGTTGAAGAAATGACTTCATGATAGTCGCAAGGCGGAGATGAGCATTTTTAGAGATAACCGCAGCTAGCAATTTAAAGAAGATGAGTACTCAGAACAATAAGCACCTCAAACATGGGACTGGATGAAAGGGTTTTGACAGTCTACTGAAATATTGAAATCTACGAAGCTCCTAAATCCCCAAAAGCTGTGATTTTTTTTTTAAATCTTGTGGAAACAAATTATTTATCTTTATGTGTAAATTTACATTTATTTGGCAGTGTTTGGCAGATGCTGTTATCCAGAGCAATTTATATTTATCTCATTATGCGTCTGAGCTTGGTGGCTTGGTGCTGAACCCGTGACCTTCTGGTCCAACATTGCATTTCTAAAGTATATTTGGATCACAAAGGCCTCCATTGCTTTATTTGGACGTTTTATTTGCTTGTGTGGTTAAAAGGTGATTCGTGTGCACACAAGATGATAACTTGTTTTTACCGAGATAAATCATCAGACCTTTTTGGACTTTTGGGGCTCCATAGAAAAGCAAATTCTGTAGACAAATTTAAAATGCATTTCCTTTGTACTGAATTGTCTGATTATCTGTTTTTGTGATACAAATATCTCTGTATCATTTCGCGGTGCTGTCTTGCTGAAAGAACTTTCCGTGATCAAGTCTTAACGTCCTGACAGAGGCGGTAACGAAGGTCCCTGTACCACCTGCCACAAAGCAGCAGTAATAAATGGTCCATCACCAGAGTTTCCCCGGTGCCCTTTCCCACATGTCGAGCTGGTTGATTGTCGGTTCAAATTTAAAACAAATTTTATCCACAAACACAGGCACTTGTCTTTCAGGTGAGGCTGTTTAAAGACATTGTGAAAAAAGAAATTCTCAGGGAAAGTGCTGGCTAAAAATTAATCTGAAACTTGCTTTGACACACCTTATAATCAACCTGGACCAGGGCCCGTCTTCACAAAGCTTCTTAGAATTCTCTCAGAGTTTTCCTATCTTAGTCTAAAAAGTCCTAGCTGGGAGTCCTAGACTAAAAGTGATTTAGAAAACTTCTTAGAGCAACTCTGAGTAAGGAAAGTACAAAAAGGTTTGTAGTAAGTTGGCTTTCTTGAAGTAAAAGAACAAGGAAACCAAATTGGACAGAACAGCAGCGTTTACTTTTAGCTTTATGTCCGGTGTTTGGAGAATATTGCTTCCTTCCGCCATTTTGTCCTCTGCTATAGAAACTCTTAAGCCTCTTAAAAGTCCTCCTCTCTACTCTTAACTCTTTTCACCTTAGGAGCTGTTTTTAGGGCCAAGATGCTTTGTGAATCATTTTTATTTCAACTAAGCTTTAATCCCAAATTTAAGCGGAAATTCTAAGAAAATGTCCTAATTCTAAGAATTTTCTTAGAATTTCGTCACTAGGAGCAACTTTTAGGTTTAAGAAGCTTTGTGAATACTCGCCCTGGGATGAAATGCAACCCATCACGAAGGAAGCAACTGAGCTTTTAAGATTGTGATCTGGTCCTCACTACTGTACAGTATGTTCGGCATTGTGTGTAAATATGCATGTGTTTAATTGATACTCTGGAGTATCGTCCTGTTTTTGAGCACATTCGTTCCCACCTTGTGCCTCGTGTTCCCGGGACGGGCCGAATGAACGAGCAAACCAATATATCCATTCACATTCATATTCATCAAGGGTGCCAATAATTTTGGAGCTGGCATTACGTAGTGACTTCTAAAGAAGGAGTCTGTTTTTTTTTTCCCCTCTCTCACTACTCCCTCTGCCTGTCTCTCTTCCATTTCTTGTCTGTCTCTTTAATCCTGCCAGTTTCTCTGTCTGTCTCTGGTCCTTTCCGACTCTATTTATCTGTCTCACACTCTGCATCTCTCTGCGTCTCAATCTTCCCTCCCCGTCTCTCTCTCTCTCTTTGTCTGATTCTCATGTTGAACACTCTCTAGGATCGGGCTGATGATAGCCCCATGGTGCACTGCAGCAAACGCCTGACACTCAAAGTGGCCACAGTGATCCGGCGTGCTGAGAATTAGAAAAAAACACACACACACACACACACACACACACACACACACTCACACACACTGAGGTGTCCACAAGTTGGCTCGGAATGGAATGGGAATTAAAAATGTAAATGACCTGCCTTAATTAAGGAGTTGACAGTGACACTGCAGCTGCTGCTGACAGTGACGGATTGCTTCGAGCTTCGCGCCTCCTGCACACAGAAGGCCGTGTGTATGCGTTTGTGTGTGTGTGTGTGTGTATGTGTGTGTGTGTGTGTGCTTCTTTCTGTGTGTGTACATGCATGCTTGCATTAAGCACACTTTAGGTATTCTTGGCATTCCGCAGCCTTCTTTTTTTTTTTTTTTTTCCCAATGCCATTTAAAACAGCTTTTGAAGGACATCGGCTTATTAACAGTCACCACCATTCCCTGACTACTGAAGCCGAGCAGTCGCTGGAAGTAAATATATACCATTCCTCCAGACGAGAAAGCTGTCAATCAAAGTCTCCACCCTTCCCCGTTGTTACACGGTCAAATGGAAAGAAGAGAAGAGCCGGACTTTTACTTTACACACACACAAGTCACCGTGTCCTAATCAGTATGTATATTTGTGTTGTGTGTGTGTGTGTGTGTGTGTGTGTGTGTGTGTGTTTTTCAGATACTACTCGGACATCAATAAGATGCCAGCCATCAGCGACCAGGATATGAACGCTTACCTGGCCGAGCAGTCGCGCATGCACATGAACGAGTTCAACACCATGAGCTCTCTCAGTGAGATCTATTCGTACGTGGGGAAATATGCAGAGGAGGTACGTGGCTTCCTGGAGTAGCTTATGTAACGGCGTTCAGACTCAAGAATTTATCAGTGTGTTTGCACTTCCGAGCTGTTGCAGGAAAACCTATAGGCCTGAAACTCCTACCTGCAATATGCTCCGGTGCACTTATTAAAAATGGAAGTGGGTTTGTTGCACAAACACGACTAGACGAGGCGGTTAGTCGAAAGTGAGCGACTGGATAAGGGCAGGAAAGCAGGTGGACAGGAGATCAGGAGACGAGCGTCGCGTCGCGTGAATAAGCCGAATGAAATCCCGTTTGGATGAAGAAATATCGAAAAAACTCCTCATTCCTGATGAGACTAAACATTTTCGGTTTTAATGTTAACCCGAGACTGAGAACAACATCCATACATACTGTACCATGTGAAGCTAGGTGATGATGTCATCATGTTACCACCATCTGATTGGTCGAATCTCTTTACTCGGTTACTGCTGTGACCGAGAGGTACAGCTTTACTCTCCGCTTCTAGAAGAAACTCTGTGACTCTCGTCTGAAATAGAAACCGCTATAAAAATACCGTACAGTATGTGGATGCGTCTTGTTTTCAGACGCCGTCAATGTTCAGTTGTGTTATGAACCTTATGTTCCAGGACTTACGTTCAGCCTTGTTAGCGCAACAGGTAGCGCGAGTTTGAGCCTCACTCACACAGGGCAAGAGAAATTAGAAACAGTGTTGTTATGGCTCGGAGTTACTGATCAGAAGGTCAGTTGTTCAAATCCCAGTTCCACTAAGTTGCTGCTGTTGGACCCTTGAGCAAGACCCTTAAACCTGTCCAGCTCCAGGAGATACTGTCATGGCTGATCCTGCACTCTGACCCCAGCCTCCTAACAAGCTGTGAAAGAACTTCATTGTGCACTAAGTTGTGCCAAAGTCTTAACTACATAAAGTTTAGTTTAAAGGTCCGATATGTTACTCTTTTAAAGTGTATGTGTTGATGCTTAGACTGAAATACACCTCAGGGAATGCTATTTTTTTTAAATATCTCATACTTACGTCATCTTACCAAATGCGCTGTTTCGGTGTCTATGCAAATGAGCTACGACTGAGCCACGCCTATCCAGAGAACTGCAGAGCTGAGCATCGATCTCGCGGGGAACGGGGGTCTTCTTATATGAGGTCACATTGTTTTTTCCTCATGTGTTGTATTGTGCACACACTGGATATCTAAAGATGGCACAGTGGTGGCTCAGTCGGTTAAAGCTTTGGGTTATAGATCAGAATGTTGCGGGCTCAAGCCCCAGCACTGCCTAGTTGCCCCTGTCCAGCCCGTAAGTGAGGCCCTTAACCCTAGCTGTTCCAGGTGGTGTGGTCTCCTGGCTGTCCCTGTGCTCTGACCCCTGACCCCTGGAGGGGGAAAGTAATTGTGCTGTAAAGTGCATGTGACAAATAATTGAATCTTAATGAAAAAACTACAAATGAATTTCGCATGAAAGGTCCCATTTAAGAGAATTACAAGTTAATTCGATGCTGGGGTTAAACATCAAGCTGTTCGTTGTAAACCGAATTTTCAGCGAAATCCATCAAATCCCCAGTGTTTAATTGGCTTCTACTTGCGTCCAGCTGGACGTAAATGAACACTGTAGGTGTAAATACAGCACTTTGGGTGTTAATCCAACACTGGGGATTCTGCTGTGTGGTTCTGCCGCAGCTTGTGTCTGCTTACAAGCATATGCATGAATTTAGCAAAAAAGTAAACAACATGCAGGGAGTTGTATTATTCTGTATCCATCTCATTTTTGTTGTTGTTGTTGTTTCCATTGTAAGTGATGTCGACTCTGATCTCCCGGCAGATTGTGTGCTCGCTGGAGGAAGACGACGGCGCCAGGAAACAGAGACTGGCCTTCAAGCTGGAACAGGTGGTCGCCTTCATGAGCCTGGAGAGCTGAGGACCACGTTTCCCAGAGAGCACTGGGACCGTCGTCTGAAAACTAGGGGGAAAAAAAAAACAAAAAAAACAACCGAGCCGTGCCTGAGCACCTGTACATCTTCAGTTTTCTCGCAAACGCAAACTTCCTATCAACCAACCAAGAATCCGCATCGCATTAAAGCTCTGCTTCCTAGATGACTAGAAACGGGCCAAGGAGTTGGAGACTGCTACGTTACCCATGATGCAACAGGGAGGGAGGGAGGGGGGCCTGGGTGTCTGGATGTGCTGCCTGCCTGCGGAACCCTCTCTCCTTCCCCTGGGATAATGTACTTTTTATTTAATTATGTTTAAGTTGCCTTTAAAAATATAGCTGTTAAGCAAAGTGTTTCACCTCCACAACATCGGTGTTCTCATTTTATCGACTAGGGTTGTGTGTGACACTACGATCGAGTCTGAGTGTAGTACCAAAACACAAAGCTTTTTGGTACATTATCAGACCAGAAAAAAAAAACAAAAAAAAAAAAACTTGAAGTTCATTGAGTTTACAAGACAAACAAAGAGACACACACAGACTGGGAACACTGGGAACACTGGAAATCGGGTTTATGACACGTCTGGGACGCTGAATGTCTGTGGCACATTACCAAACTGGAGCTTTGTTAAGGAAACGAGCGCAAGATTAAAAAAAAAAAAAAAACTCCTACAGGTTTGACGCCTTCGATGAAAGCACACACACACACACACACACACACACACACTCACTCACTCACACACACATTAGTCCAGCTGTGAGGGCTTCCTCTGGGCTTTTTGTGGTTGAGGTTTAAGGATCATCGTCTTTGAAAACAAGCACATGTTCTGTAGCTGCCTCAGATTCATAGCCTCTACTAGAATTAGTCACTGATACAGGGATCGTCGTGTCGTGTGAAAGAAACGAGTCGTTCACTGCCACAGAGTTTGCAGTTACACAAATGACATGAGGAATGACAACAACAACAACAACAACAAAAAACCAAAGGAGATGATGCGAGGACGTAATGGAGGTACGTGGATTTAGGTGGCGAACCCCGGACACGCAACCAAAGGACTATCTGCTATCTGATCCTCGCGAGTGAGGAAGACTTTGTTTGTACACACGTGAGGAACACTGTGTAAAGTGGACGGCATCCATCTGAGCCGGGGGGAAAATCTCTACAAAAAATAGACACTGAAAAAACAAACAAACAAACAAACAAAAGTCCCCGAAGCCTGACATGTGACAGAGACTCGGAAATGACTTACAGGAAAACAAAAAGTGACACGGACACCTCTGAAGCACCGTTCTGTCCTTCAGCCTCTGACCTTTGACCTTTCTTTTGCCTTGACAGAGTGCTCCATGTGGTGATTTGAGACCTAGTTGTGGAAATCCGACCCTTTGGGTACTTTATCGGCTTTTTTTTAAGCGCATGTACTTCGATTTAAACTTGATTAAAAATTAAAAGAAAAAAAAAAAACAATGGAACCTTAGAGAAAAATAAGCCTTGCTAAAAACGATGATGTGGATGTGTTCTTTTCTTTCTTTTGCTTGGAAGAACAAGACAAGGGAGATGAAAAAAAGAAAAATTAGAAAGAAAAAAAAAAAAATCCGTCCATTTAAAGCCACAATTTCTGTTAAGGTGGAACCTTTATCCGACTCAGCCGGTCATCCTCATGTTTTCGTGAAAGTGTTAAATAATAAACAGTTATGATAATACTGATAATAAGATCGATGCCGTAATCGAGTATAGTATATTATACCCTTTGCATGTTTGACCTATTTGGATGTTATGAAATGAAACTGCCTTGCAACCGAAGCTATTTATCTGATACTACTAGGAATTTCTGATTTTTAAGGACTTTGTTTAGACGATCAACAAGTAGATGATCACGTCAGCCGCCATGAAGAAACGTCACAGTCCCTCAGGTAGATTATTTAGCCGTTAGCCGTTATCGCTCGTGTTCACGTCGAACAGCTGCACAATACGCGTTACTCTTACTGCTGCACCATGAAAAACATGCAAATGCACCTTTCATTTTATTTTTTTAATACACTTTTGATGAATTTCCTGACCAGGACTGTTTACTGCGATTTTTTACGTAGCTAATTTTTATTTTTTTTCCGTTGTAGTAGTTGTTTTTATGGTGCTTCACTCTTAGGAAGAAAAAAAAAAGTGAGATTTAGATCTTTAGTTCTCTAAATATACTTTAATTCAATTCAGAAAGTTTTTTTTTTTTTTTGTCAAAATGTAACACACAATGTAAAATATATATACAGTATATGTAGATGTTTTTAAAAAAATACAACACGAATGAAAAACAAAAGCGAGTACAAAGTATAAGTACAGGACAGATATGAGGCGGTTATTGTACTTGATGTGGTGATTTCCCAAAAAGGTTCTTGTTCACCCGCGAGTGTTTGGTCAATCATCTGGATTGTGAGTTTACTCATCTACTTTCTACATTCTTGAACAATCCTGGATTTTTTTTTTTAAACTAGGAAAAAACACATGGCATTAGGTAATTAAGTACCAACGACAGTCAGTTAAGACATGAAGGTCCGCTGTTCTGGAGCAGTTCTTGCAAGAGCAGTATTTGCAAAACCCATCAGTCACCATGATGAAACTGTCTCTCATGAAGAGCTTCCCAGGAAAGCAAGACCAAAACTGATCTGCAGAGGAGACGTTCATTCAGAGTCACCAGCCTCAGAAATCACCAATTAACAACCAGCAGCTCGTTATGAAGCTTTACAGAGCAGAAGTAGCAGATACGTCTCAATATCAGCTGTTCAAAGGAGATTAGTGCAGATTTTGGATAAACGCCTTCAGAGTTGTTTTATAGTGTAGAAAGAAATCAAAATCAGGAACGATCATGGAGGTGTGTCCAAAATTTTGACTCTTACTGTATCTTATGCCATCTCAGTTGCTGATGTGGGCAGAAGGAAGATGGGAATAAAATAAAAATAAGTAGGAAATCAGGTAGATAACAGAAATTTTAAAAAAGTTTTCCTTTTGAACCCGTCTTGATTATGATTATAGGGTTCTACACAGAACCTTTCATACAACTGAAGGAAGCTGGGTTCACTTTTAGCGTATGTTTTTTTCTTCTCGCTGCCTCACATTTCACTTTTCTACAGAAAACAGCCATTTTGTAATGACCAACCTGTGTTTTTATTGGTCACAGTGATCAATCCGGTCGCAGGTTGGGAGAAAAAGCAACCATAATGGAGAAAAATGACCAATATGGAGAGATTGAATTGAAAATATTTCATTCCTAGATTTCCAATTAAAAATCGCACTGTCCAGGTTAAGGACGTTCCATGGTGTAGCTAAAGTCACACATTGAATCACGACCTCCTCTTCACCAGACTTCATTTCTCCATTGCTGATCCGAATCAATCTATTCCAAGAGCACAGCGAGCTAGGATAGCTACGTAGCCGATACTAGCAAGGGCTGGGAAACGATTCCGGTTGCTATGGTTACAGCCTAAGACGACTTCTAACAAAAAATCTTCGGCATAAAAAAATGTGACCTTTAAGAATAATAATAATTTAAAAAAAGAACTCATGAATATAGTTTAATTGATGTAATATTTTTTATTATATGATGATTATTACAGTATAAATAGTATAAATAGGAGATGATTAAATCTACGACATTCTTACTCAAAGCTCGTAAATATTTTCAGCAGTTTTTATTGCCGATGATCGTGCTTCTAGATATAAATGCATAATAAAAGCAACGTTATCCGACGATAAAAATTCGGTCAAAATGTCTACAAATAATACAAACTTATAGTTTTATAGTTTTATTTTCATC
The DNA here is from genome assembly GCA_003987875.1 of Clarias batrachus. Lineage (NCBI taxonomy): Eukaryota > Metazoa > Chordata > Actinopteri > Siluriformes > Clariidae > Clarias > Clarias batrachus. The sequence goes on from QMIH01000093.1 coordinate 685,429, forward strand.
ACGTAATGAAATTCCTTGTTATAGATCTGACCATACTCAAGGTGTTTTTTTTTTAATGTGGCATGATTTACCCTTTAGTATTCAAATCCTTTTTTTTTTCTTTTTTCTAAGAGTGTATTGATTACAATAAAGCACCAGATGAATGTAAATATTTTAGTTTCTGATTGACTTTGCCTAGAGATGTAGTGAGTTCTCATCGAGGTTCATAATTCTGTTTCGTTCCCGTGACTGGTTCGAGCTCCGGTCTACAAACGCTCCTGGAGAGTCACTGAAACACACACACACACACACACAGGGGTATCAGGAGGCAGAGCTCATGGATTCTGAAACTGCCTGTGATGAATAAGCCTTGAGATTGTGTATATTATTATTATTATTATTCTACAGTCTACAGCAAGATGAGGATCCAGATTAACCCTCAGTCACAGTATTTCACTGAAGAACAAAAAAAATCAAAAAGTCCAAACTCAGAAAGCGACTGCCTCTGTGATACGCCTGTGTTATGTTTTATATCCATCGTTCATGTACTGCCACGTGTCGCTGGTTGAACCCCAGCTGTCTGTCCTTCCGTCTGTCCGACTGTCTGTCTGTCTGTAACGGACCTGATAAAGCTTCCACCTTTAACATTTTGTAAGACTTAAAAAATGTCCTTCTAGCTCAGTGTTATAGCAGGTGTTTCAGAAAACCCGTTAGAAAAGACTTTTACTATTTCCATATCGGAGGAGAGATAACAGAATTATCCTAACAGGAAGAAGGAGGAGGAGGATGAGGAGGAAGAGAAGTGAGACGGGCGGGAAAGGCGAGCTTCTCTAACTTTGTTATAATTAATTGTATACCTGTGTATGTAAATATAATGCATTCCTATTTTGCAGTCAAGGACAAAATACTATTTGTAAAATAGAATAAACTTTATTATGAAAAAAGTGCCTTTTTTGAAGTGTGTTATTTTTATATTGAAAAGATACAGCATGCTGAATTTCAAAATGATGTTCACATGCATTGTCCTTATTATATAGTGTTTGTTAATCTTCCCTACATATGGATTTCATATGAAAGCCATAACCATTACCATAGCTTTTATAAAACAGTGTAAGATGCAGATCTTTTATGAAAACCTTTTGCCAACTTATGAATGCTTATGAACCTTCTGTACCGTAGGACACTAGCGCATATTACTTCCATTACACTGTCATAAAGCACTGTTTCCAATCATCATTATATTGAGAAAGTGCTTTATGATAGTATAATAACGAACAATAATATTCTATAAGCCTTTCACAAACCATCTGTAATAAAAGGACAAGTTTTATTTTTGAGCCTCTTAGAAAGGTGATGCTTTCGAACATTATTGCTATGTATTACGTGAAGCACTTGTGCCATATAATATTAAATCTTAAATGATGAATAGGAAACGAGCTCCATAACAGCATAATTAATAGAAAAAAAGTCCTTTCACGCTGGGTTACAGACATCACAGACATTCATAAGCATCCCTCAGTTGTCATAAGCCGTTCATAAAGCATTGGCTGAAAACCTACAGTATAAAGTCACCAGATGGGGTTTTACTGAAGCCTTTCCTAGGGCATCTAACGCTGTTTTATAAAAGCTTAATGTGTTATGAAGCCTGTATGTACTGTACAGTACTGTGCAAAAGTAATGAGCCCCCGCAATTCTTCACATCAAATGAGATGTAATTAAATGATGTAGATTAAATGAAAGAAATGGGAACAAATGTTCTACTATAACAGGCTGCAATTAATAATGACTAAAGATTACATTCAGAACATATTATAAGGTATCCATTATACATACTTATAAAAGTAGCAATAAATACATTACAGTTTATAGCACTGTTTTTAATGCACTGATAAGTAAATTATGCTTATAATGCATTAAATCACCTTTATATCTGTTTATAATGCAGTGTGAAAAATAGACTAAGGGATATTAGGCTGTTAAAATAGAAATAAAAACTACTTATACTTCATTTGTTTATGCCTTATAGATAACAGACCCTGGAAGTGCGAAGCGACAGTGCTAACCACTACACCACCTTTCCACCAGTATACGCATAATGATAGATAAACATGATACCAAACCAACAGTCCTGAGATGTGGTGCTAGATGCCACAGAAACCATTTCACTAATTATTCCTTTTAGATCATAACTTTGAAACAAGAGTTTTAGAGAACAGGTCAAGTTTTACTTATAAAAGGCATTACTTTCAACAATCATGCATTTATATTCTAGATATAAATGCATAATAAAAGCAACGTTATCCGACGATAAAAATTTGGTCAAAATGTCTACAAATAATACAAACTTATAGTTTTATAGTTTTATTTTCATCACGTAATGAAATTCCTTGTTATAGATCTGACCATACTCAAGGTATTTTTTTTTTTTTATGTGGCATGATTTACCCTTTAGTATTCAAATCCTTTTTTTTTTTTCTTTTTTCTAAGAGTGTATGGATTACAATAAAGCACCAGATGAATGTAAATATTTTATTCAATATTCAATATTTTCAATATTTCAATATTTTTTCAATATTTCAATATTTTTATTTTTCAATATTTTTATTAATATTCAAGTAGGTACAGAATTGCTTATACTTTATACTCAATATACACTATATGCACTAATATACACAATGTCAAACCTGCAGTGACATTGTTTCCAAATACATACACATCAATATGGAGTTTTGCAGCTATAACAGTTTCCACTCTTCTTGGAAGTCTGTCCACATTTTGGAGTGTTTCTGTGGGAATTCGTGTCCATCCAATCTGGATGAACATTTATGAGGTCAGAGCACAGTCTCCATCCCAGTTCTTCCCAAAGATGCTCAATGGGGTTGAGGTCAGGGCTCTGTGTTAGGGCCGGTCACGTTTCTCTACATCCAGGCATTTGGAAGACGCCCTTTTTTTTTATCACATTATACATCTAAGCAGTTGGGGTTAAGGTCCTAGCTCAAGGGCCCAACAGGGACAACTTGGTGGTAGTGGGACTTGAACCTGGGACCTTCCGAACTGTAGTCCAATGCCTTAACCACTTTATAGTCCTTGCTTTGTGCACTTGGGTTCAGTCATGTTGGAATGGAAAAGAGGCTTCACCAAATTGTTAAACATATCATTGTCTAAGATGTCTTGGCACACTGTAGCATTAAGATTGTCCTTCACGGGGGATAGTGGGCCTCATTGATTGAAACACCTGAATTCAATAATAAACAGATTTCCCAAATACTTTTGTCCATATAATGTACCACTCATTTTTCTTTTTAAGGATAAATTGCATAAATAGTTATGTCAGAGACTGAAGGTTTTAATATTGAACATAAAGATAAAGTATGATCTGACAGATTGCCAAGATATAATAATATATATTTTAATCATACATGATATACATTTACAAACTACTAGGATTTATAATCATTATTCTTGTTGTTTAATGTTCATTCCATTTGACATTTTTGGAAATCACATTGTTATTTTTGAGTGTATTTCAGACATACAGTATAAACTCCTTCCGCTCCTCACTGGAATTGAATTCACCTTTGAAGAGGTGACACCATTAGCAGGGACGCGTCCTAGTCTTTACAGATCATTGCACTCTAAAAAGTTGCCCATAAACTGGGAAAGCTATCAGCAGAGTCAAAAGCAAAACCTTTTGAGGAGTCCAATTTAAAGGAAATTAATATTTTCAACTACATTTGTTGCTTAACGTGCTGTGAAGATCAGTTTAAAGGAAAAGTTTAGCTTCTTTGTCGTTGTAGCATACATGAAGCGCATGAACCATTTTCTAATAGTAAGTCTCTGTCGCCCTCTAGTGGATACACTAACCACAACAATCAGTTAGTATTATGAGGCGTTAATAATAAGTACTTTCCTGTGTATATTCTGCCTAAGCAAAGTTCCTAATTTTTAACAAAAAACAAACACACAAACATCCTACTACATAACAAAACGAAAGACTTTATTGTCTGGTGTGAATGTGGTTACGCTTGATCAATGCCCCCCCCCCTTACCACCACCCCCCCTCCCTTGTATGCACAAGTAACATTTCTGAATCTGGATTTTTGATTTCTAACCCATCTGCCCTGTCAGCAAAAGTTTGTGGAAAACTGTAGGTCTCATACAGACCTACCCATGCCCTCCCAGCCTCTTAAAGCTAATTTTCTAGACCAGCCTTCCTTGATCTTGTCTTGACCTTTTCTGTCTTGAACTCTTTGTCTGCTTTATCCAGGTAGTTCCAGACACTCATTCGTCTCAGCACATTACCCTTGTCATTCTGAGCTCAGTACTGCTCTTGTAGTAGAATGAACACACTTCCCCACAGCCACATCTAGCTGAATGCAACAAAGGGCATAGGATGTTCATATAAACCCAAAGGGTCAGGTGTACACATACTTTTAGTCATATAATGCAGGACGCTTTGACTTTATTAGTTATATTTAAAATTCAATGTGTGAACTCATACTCAAGTATTTTTCCAAAAGAAAAAAAAAAAGGTTTAAGAAATGTTTTACTAATTTGCCATCATTAACCGGTTATATTTCATTGGGTTAGATTATGACATTTTATTTGGTTGCTAATGTCAGGTCAGACTAGTATTTCTCATACCCATTCCCATATTGACCGGCAGAACAAACAATTTTTGTTGGAAATGACCATGTAAAAAATGTTGGCTGTGGAAATTGCTAGAGGTTATATGAATGTTAGAAATAGAAGAATTAAGTCTGTAAATATTATTATTATTAACAACATTTGTGGATGAAAGTAATAATGAAGATGTGATTATGTATGGACGCATGTGTGAGCCATGATGTGAGTTTGAAGGTTGCCATAGCAATATTGGGCTTTCAGTTGTTTTATTTTTTTTCTGGCACGGAATGAGTGTATAACAATCTACTTTATGTTTAGACATCCAAAGGGCCCGGATGATTATTTATTTGGTTATTTTTCTATTAAATATAATTTAATAATAATCCTTAGAAAAGCAATAGGGACCTCGTATACTATGACATCAGCACTATGAGACATAAACACCATCATAGCAAGGCGATGATGTCATAGTCCAGCTATCGTAGTGCTCGGGCCCTGATAAATACAGGAAAACTCTTTAAGAGTCAAGGCTCCAAGTCCCTTCTCAGGTCTGTGTTGCATGGAATGCATGCTTTCCCTGTGCTTGTGGGTTTTCTCAGGGCAAGACAAGCCAATCTGGATCCAACCCACTCCTCAAACTAGGAATGCAATAATAAAATGTAAAAAAAAATAAATAAAAGATTTCTAATTCTTGTTATACACCCCAATAAACTGTTAGTTGTGTAGTCTATTTTACATCGATTCCTGGCTAAGAATAAGGCTAAGCGTAATAGTTTCCCTGTTAGGTGTTGTTGGCATGGCAACGTTCAATGTCACAGACATCAATTGTTAGCTAACAGGCACTGACAGGCTTTCACCGATTGTAACGTAATGATAAACGAAAGATCTGCAAATTCCAAGTGGCTTACTGGCTTCAGCGTTCAGGTGCAAAACCTTTATTTTGAAACCTTGAAAATCTCCCTGTCTCGTCTCTTAGGCCATGTTGGAAACTCATTTCTGCCTTCACCCGCCGAGCCGCAGCGAATGGAGACAGATCCGTGAACACTATGGGACGCCTTATTGTTTCTAGTGCATTGTTTTGTACGTAAACCAAGTGATTTTATGTTTTAGCTTAAAAAAACAAAAAACTATTCGATGTTTTGATTTCGTTTGTGCCAAATATGTCGGCCGCAGAGGATGCACAGAGCCCGGAGCAGCTGAATAAATTTGAGAAACTGTCAGGGAGCCCTCCTCTCCGAGTGGCAGGTCAGTGGAGGCACAAACAACAACAAACATCAACAACACTAATGAAAAACAGAATAAAACCGCTGGTAACATAATGATGATGCCAAGATTTACCAATAAACAAACAGATAATGATAATAATAATAACTGTTACGCTTTAGAAATGTGTGTCCGCTTAGCGGATGTTTGCTTAACTAAGCGTTAACGGCTAGACGGCTAGTTATTATCGGGTTTGTTTTTGCTAGCTAGCTGTCCCGTACGCTAGCTAGCTAGCTAACTCGACTAGCCAGACATGTTGTTATTATCGTTGTTAATGGTTTTTGATAATCTGTCAGTAAAGGTTAATACATCATTCAGTTATTCGCCTGTATGTCACAAGTTATTAAGTACTGTACTAGTCATTCTCGTTAACTATTTGCGAGCGCGCGAGTGCGCCTCTGTGTGTGTTTTTACATGTACATATAAATGGTTAGCTCAAAGCTAGCTGCGCGCGCTCCGACCTCTACAAGATTCCTGTCAGGAAAAATTCTCCTACTTTCTATCTATATGTCTTTTTATATTTGTTTGCTGGTTTGTTTGTTTTGCTTGATTATTATTAATGTTGTTGTTATTGTACAAAATTCACGTTACTCGTGTGATGAATTCCTGTATAACAGTGCAAAGAGAAGGAAAACAGAAATGATTTTGACCTTCATGACACAATAATTGAGTGAGAATCTCAAAGAAAAAGCTAGAGTGATATAGGTGATACAGTATATTAGGGATGGGAATCATCTGTCACCTCCCGATACGAGATCATCACTATACCTAGGTGCAGACTCGGTTAAAATTTCTGTGATTCTGGATCTTCTTAAATTTTTATTTAAAGGGGATAAGAAGAAATTCTATTATTTTTGTAATATGGGTGATCGATAGAGAAAAGATATAACTGAATGTTAAGAATAATGTCTTTGCGTGTGGTGATGTCCTTTTCTCTATCGACCACACACTCTGCATCATGTATTATATAGGGTGTAACAATTGTTATGATTACTGATGGTTGCAATTTATTAGAAAGCAATTTGCATTAAAATAGGACAGACAATACGTTCATTTGATTTAGGCTGCAGCTCTGAGCATTTACCATACATCGTCCCCTCATTCTGATCATTTTTGTCATTTCTAATATTCCAATTGTATCAGCTTTGTAATATCTTAAAACGTAGAATTATTGCCATAAGAGTAAAAAAAAAAACTTGTTTATACCGTTAATACAGTACTGTACAAAAGCCTTGACCACATATTTTGTTTCCAAAGAGCCAACCTTTCTTATATTCTTACTCTAGTCCTAAGGAGTAGTTCTCTAGGCTTTCTGAGGTACTTTTTTGTCTCTCGTTTTCAGTCCACTCCCTGTAACTGAGCAGTTTCTGCTGAGTGTTTTTTTGTTAGTTTTTTCTTTTAAACCACACAGTGACCCATGACTCATATTAATCATTAAACAAAATATTTAATTTGCGTATGAACCAGTGATAAACAGGTGTAGATGATACCAGATATTCAGGTCTGTGATTAGTATACTGGGAGCTGAATGCTAAGGTTTTGGAGCAGATGAGAGAGGAAATGAGGTTGCTGCTGAGGTTGGTACATGAACAAGACTTTTTATATTTTTTTAGGCACTTTGCAGCCTGTTGCAGTAAAAGATTTTTCCAACTTCTTTGATTTTATCTAGATCATTTAATGTGTTTAATATGAAGAAATGTGGGGCGTCAAAACCTTTGCACAGTACTGTTACTGTTTTTTTTTCATAAAAGAACTATAATGTCTACAGAATGTATATTTATATATCTTTAAAATTAACATTTTACAAAAAATAAACCAATGCAAAATAAGATTCTATTCTATTAAAAATGTATATTATTTAAATGATACAGTAATAGTACTTTATATAATAGTCTTTTATATAAACATTCAATAGGATATTATTTATCACAATGTCAACATTATATTGTTATATTGACCAGCATTACTTTATTGTTAATATCTACAAACATCTATAATAGTTCTTAAGAAAATGTATGCAGTCTAAAAGCAGTTTTTATTCAACAGTTGTTAAACTTAAGCTATATAACATGATTTGCCTACTAATATATATTTTTTTAATTTAACAAGTTACTGGGCAGGACAACCAAACTAATTTCCCTGTTGATATAAAAATAACTCTACAAGGAAACACTCTCAAAGAAAAACAGACCTTTTAGGACAATAATTTTATTTGGATAGTGCACCCTCCCAGAATATGTTTTTTAAAAAAATAATTAATTCTAAAATAGAAACAGTCATGGATGAATAGTATATTTAAAGAAACTTGAGCAAACATGCGCATTACATTAACTCGACCCATACGGTCCTGACCGCTGTCCAAACCATTACCACATGTTTGCGGCCATTAAAGGACTTGAAGCAGGCAGTCCGTTCGTGCCTTCGAAAGAAAGAAAGTTACAAAGAAAACTTTCTACCTTGATGATATCCGAGCACTAGTGAAACACTGGGATAAGTACATTAGTGTAGCAGCGGATTATATAGAGAAATAAAGGGAGTTTTTAATTGTGATCTGTTATTTTGCACAATCAAAAGGCCCGGTTTGACTTGTCCATAACCTCTTGTGAATTTTCTTAAGGCTTAAAGAGTATTATATCTTTGAGTATGTTACATGCCACAGTGTCGGTGATGTTTTTCCAGCGTTTGCATGTTTTCTCTGAAGCACAGCTTTATTTCAGAGCATTTGCATACGTCGATTGTGTTGCTGTTCATGTACACTGTTCACATTGTCTGGATTTTGGAACACCATTTGGGATTTTTTTTTTCATATTTCTTCAGCATTCCGAGATTGTCTTTCAGTATTTTAAAACTAACCCTCATTTGTGCTGTGCTCTATGTTTAAAACCCAACAGTTAAATATAACCCTTGTTGAATTTTTAGGCTTAAGCTCCTTCGTGTCCTCCAAAATGTTGCTAAACAAACCAAAGATGTAGCATAATGAAAGGAAGTGCCTTTTCTTGAATAGAATAAAGTTTTTGTTCATAAAGAACTAGGGCTGCCACACAAGCCACCAGACAACATCAGACCCACAGTCTGACAGCTGAAGATCACCCAAACTTCTAAGTCTCTTCAGCCTAAAGAAGCAGGTTCTGGATGTTTTTTCACCGTTCAGTGTGATGAAACTTGGTCCATCTGACTCCAGAACTGTTTGTACCTTATTTAGTTGAGTATATAATGATGGTTAATGCTATTAGACATTTACCTTGATGGGAAATAACGAAACTGGCAAATTATTTGCACCTGGAGTGGAAAACTCCACGTGTGCATCCATGTGTTTGTAGACGGGCATGCGCTATTTAAGTGTTGCATAATCACACCCCAATCCTATTTGCATTCATTTACATTTACTTTGACTAGTACATTGTAAACACGTTTTGATTTGGTAAGATAATAACTTCATAAATCTATTGATCAATCTACTGTATCTATACATCCATCGATACTATCTATCGATCCAGCTATCTATCTAAGTTTCAGTTTATTACACAGCCTCTGTGTGTACATGTCACTGAAAATTCCCACATACCTACTAAGCAGCGGATTATATAGAGAAATCAATCAATCTAAGCCCATTGATTGATTGATTGATTGATTGTGTTGCTCCACCCCTTTTCCCTCCCCCTTACATTCTGAAAAAAAGTGAGCTTTTAGCCTGAAGAGATAGCGATCGTGAGCAAGCCAGTGGTACCAATACTTTTGATGGGTTTGAATAACGTGAAATTTTATGTCTCTAATTAGGTAAAATAAAAACAAACTACTTTTAATATTTACTCAGAAAGCTGACATAGTCTCATCACACTAGAGCTGTGCATCATGTTTAAACTGTTGATGCGACTCGATACGATTTTGTTGTGTTGGGATTTTTTTTCTAATTTGATAGCGCTAATGTTTGAAGCTATAGTTCTTACAGGTTCTGAAGTATTAAAAACTAGTTACTAGGTAACTGATCAGTTGAAATGTTGTATAACTTGTGTTACTGATTTTTAAAAAAATCTTTTTAAAAAGCTCATCTTTTTTTTCTGCCATTGTTCTCCACCAGTCCAGTAGGTGGCAGTATTACACCAACTGCCTTCAAAATTGTAACTGGAATTAAAATTTGCTAAAAAGTCCTGATAGAAATGGACTGTTTTTTTAAATCTACCAGTCTATATAACACTCAGCGTTTTAAGGAAACTGATACACCGGAAAGTTCTTGATCGCTAATGCTACCTAGCTAGCTTCTTTACGCTTACATTGAGGTGTCCATGTTTTGTTCTACAGTTTCTACTTTTAAAAAAAACCGACAGAATTCTGTGTCCAGGGATCCCACTACAGAGTCAACCAGCTGTGTGGGGAGATTTAGCTAAGCGATTAGATGGAGATAAGTCACATGTGATGTTCTTTCTGAATGCTAAGTGTATGCAGTGAAAAGGGTTTGTGTGTTTCAGTCTGAATACAGGATGCAGTGACAAGAAATCAGTGTTACAGTGAATCTGAAGTAGTAGGCTGATTTGTGTGTTCTGCTTGGTTTGCGCATGGTGACTGGGGACGGTCCCACTTGACCATGAAGACGGTCTTGGACTCGGCAGATGCAGACAGCTGTTCTCTGATGACTCTTGAATGCAGTCGCTCAGTAGTTCAGGACGGACGGTTTTGTACCCGAGCCTCCAATAATGAAAAAGGACTCCATATTAAGTTAAACATCTCTCCTGAACTTCCAGCCTCCTAACACGGGTTCACTGTTGAGTCCGGTTCCTCTCAAGGTTTCTTCCTTATATTTAGAAAATCGTGATGATAATTTATAGAATTTTAATATATCGTATCAGGAGGTGACCGGTGATTCCCGTCCCTGGTTAGCAGCCAGTTGTTACAGAATAAGTCCAGCTCCATACTCGTGTCTCATGTTTGGTGTCCTTGCAAGAAGAGTAGCCAAATCTGGTCACGGTTCAGCTCACAGGACAGTCGCAAAGACCAAATCTGTGTACACAAGTGTTCGTCTGGGTGCAGCGAGCCGAGTGTTTTATATCACGGCTGAGACGCGCTGACTCGTCACGCCATCATATTTTTATCATTTGTAATCCGATCCACTGATGTCGTGTAAACTAGGAGAGAAAGTGCGACCTGTTGACTGATCCCATACACAGCGCAAAATGCAAAACACCACCATGCTTGTTTTTTGCTGACAGAGTAGATACTTCATTGATCCCGAAGGAAAATCAAGAGGTTCATCAGAGCTCTAACTTTAGCATTAGCACAGAAAATGGATACAATCGGTACCTCTGAATCGTAAGCGCGTTCTCTGTTCACGTTAAGGTTTTCTCCAGTGCGCAAACTAGGAGTCTGCAACTTTAGTCTTAAAACTAAAATATCCCTGTTTTTATCTTATTTAGTCAGTCTTATCCTATTTTTAATTTAGTCAGGTTTTAGTCGGATCAGAGTCTGGACATTTCAGTCTAATTTTATTCACAGGAACCTTTAAGTACTTTTAGTCTAGTTTTAGTCAGGAGAACCTTTAAATACTTTAGTTTTAGTCAGAGGAACCTTTAAATACTTTAGTCTAGTTTTAGTCAGAGGAACCTTTAAGTACTTTAGTTTTAGTCAGGAGAACCTTTAAATACTTTAGTTTTAGTCAGAGGAACCTTTAAGTACTTTAGTCTAGTTTTAGTCAGGAGAACCTTTAAGTACTTTAGTCTAGTTTTAGTCAGGAGAACCTTTAAGTACTTTAGTTTTAGTCAGGAGAACCTTTAAATACTTTAATTTTAGTCAGAGGAACCTTTAAGTACTTTAGTTTTAGTCAGGAGAACCTTTAAGTACTTTAGTCTAGTTTATTATTAATTAACCCTACAGTCAATCTATTCTAGACAAAACCATTTTTTAAGGTTTTTCACAAAATAATTATATTTAAAACATTTCAAATCTGATGTTTTCAGCTAATTATATTTATTTTTAACATCACAACAACTACCACAAACACACCACACACCATGACCCGGGAAACACTGCTGCTCATACTGTAGAGCTCCTAATCACAGCGGATTGTGATTTTTAAAAAAAAATTGGCAAAAAAAATAAAGACAAATGTTTTAATAGTTTTTATTTTTTTAAACGACATTTTCGTCTCGTCTTTGTTCATCAATGATATCGCGTGCTGATTCCGTCATCGTCACTGTTCATTGGTATCCGTGACGCCTCGTCTTAATTTTCCGTCATCATTTAAAACTGTAAAAAGTTAAAAGAAGGAAAAGAGTGATGTGTGATTCATTAGTAAATGAGTAATCGTTACTGTTAGCTCAAACGCTAAACGCTTCACGTCGGGCTGGACGACACTACACATGACAAAGCAATTCTTTTATCTTTCTTTTTCTTTTCCTTCTCCCACAACAGTCTGGAACTTGTCTCGCTCATCTGCCCGGAGATGTAGAATTTATTACTGATCGACACGTCTTTTTTTTTTTTTTCTTTTTTCCTTTCTTACGGTTTGTTTGAGAATACAATGTTATGGAACATCTGAGAGACGAGTTGTTTCCTGTTCTCATTTATGTTTTAGCAGCCATGAATGTTTCCTCTCCACCATCATCATCTCTCTCTCTCTCTCTCGTGCTATAAAAATAAAACCACACAGCTCTTTCATTCTAGTGAAATCCTGACAACTGTGTATATTTGATAAAAGATTTTGCAACAATATACTGTATAATATCAACTTCACAGCTGGAACGGCGGTCCAAGGTGTATGATTATACCAGAATAACGAGCATCCTCTAACCAATTAAACTAAAGACGTCATGATTATTATTATTATTATTCTGATTATTATTGCTTGGTGATTTGTCTCTTTTGCCCACATCGTCGTATAAATGTTTTACGTGCACCGGCTGCGTGTGATTTGCTCTGGTGTATTTTTGTGAATGCAGTGCTGCATTGAAGCTGGGGCCTTGATTTGATTTATTTCTGTGTTTACTCATTTGCACATTTCTGTGAGAGTAAACTTTCTCGAGAGAGAGAGCGATGCGATTGTCGTCTTCTTCTTCATCAGCTGTCTTCTGTTCCAGACTAAAGCGTTCACTTTAAGAACGGAAAAGTTGTGGTGTGCATGTATGTATGTGTGTGTGTGTGTTCTGTTTATTTTCTGCCATTGTCCTGCGTTGTTGTTGTTTGTTGTTGTTGTTATTTTTGTTTGTCTGATTTACGGTGATTGTGGTGACAGGCTCTAAGAAGAAAGTTCGCTGGTTTCAGCCTCGACGAATCCTCGCTCAGCCTTGCTCCAGCCTGCGGATCCCTAACAGGTTTTTAAGAGAAGGTGGGTAACGCGCCTGCCCTTGAACTGATCCCCCCCCCCACCCACCCACATATCCTGAAATCAAACTCGTGGGAGCGTGTTGAATCTTCCTCCCCCCCCCCCC
>QMIH01000093.1:698723-754042 GCA_003987875.1 Clarias batrachus
CCCCTTCTCTCTCTCTCTCTCTCGAAGCTTAGCTTTGTTTTTGTTTTTATCGTCGGCGGATTATCAGGCTCGGGATCGTCCCCGTTATCTCTGTATGTGTGCGCGCGCTTGTGGTACTCACCTGTTTTTATCATTTGAATCAAGTGAGACATTATCTCTGCCACCTTATCGAAAAACATTTGCAAGAGTGTACTTACTTGCTCCTAACGTGTTGTATCGTCTTGTCTTTGTCCGCTTCATTTCATTATTTTTACAGTCAACACTTCTTTTCATTCCACAGAGTCTTCGAGACGACCCTTCCCCAGTCTAACGTCTGTTTTTTGTTTTGTTTTTTTCTTCCAACCAGTCCAATTTTTTATTTATTTATTGTTATTTTTCAAAGAACAGCTCACGGATGCTCTGTATGCCTCCGACTGCTCGCTCATCCTTGTTATTGTAAGAAAACTCCGTTTTGTTTTCCCCCCCAACAGCGATCCTGAGATTTAACGCTCATTAAGCGCCGGTCGAAGGGCATGTCCCCGTCCTCACCTCACCACCTCATAACTCGTGTCTCCGCAGATCATAGAGCCCCGCCGGCACGGAGCGGACACCGCTGCGTCGCGGACAACGCCAATCTATACGTCTTCGGCGGCTACAACCCGGACTTCGATGAGTCGGGCGGGTCGGAGAACGAGGATTACCCTCTGTTCAGGGAGCTCTGGAGGTACCACTTCGCCACAGGGACGTGGCAGCAGATCCAAACTAAAGGATACATGCCTACAGAGTTGGCCTCCATGTCAGGTAATTCGACAGTGACAGCGGTGATGATTTGTTCGTCGTGTGTATTTACGAGTCGGGATTAACGAGTTGTGTGTTTTGTTTTTCTCTCTCTCTCTCCTCCAGCTGTTTTGCACGGTAACAACCTGCTCGTGTTTGGCGGTACAGGAATCCCGTTTGGAGAGAACAACGGGAACGACGTCCACGTCTGCAACGTTAAATACAAACGGTGGTCTCTGCTCAACTGCAGGGGGAAGAAACCCAACCGAATATACGGACAGGTGAGAACACGGCACGCTTTCACTCGTACGCCACGCTGTTCCGTTCTGGCTCTGAACTCCAGGGGTCGCGTTACAAACGCACCATAAACGAGTTAGGAGGCGATTCTTCACAGAAATGACAATCGGCGATACCGATCGAGGGTTTTGGGATTTTCCATTTAATTCCGTAGCTGCATGCGGCTCTTTCATCCCTCTGCTGCGGCTCCCTGTGACCTTTATAATTCAATTTAAATGTATTTTATTTATTTATTTATTTTTTCTTTCTTAATGTAATTCCAAATTCGAATTTTGAAGATGTGAAACAAGTTAAATTTTTTGATGCTCACAACCATCAATGTGCTACACAATTTATATAGTCAGTCAAATAGTTTTTATTTGTTTATTATTATTATTATTTTATTCGGGTCAACAGTTGACTGCACGCTCCAGTAGCAGACGGCGTTTTTGGTTTACTGCAGGTGGATGATTTAATTTCGGCTTTTTATTTCATACTAAATACGAGGACTCAAATAGACATCGAGTTTTTTATTTTAAAGTAACCTTCAACCCGGCGTCTTTTTATCTATCTATCTATCTATCTATCTATCTATTTATTTATTTCAGGGTTGTTTTTCGTCGCATGCAGAAATAAAATTTTCTCTGTAGCAGTCCATCAATTTTTATAAATGCAACACACAATCACACGCACAAAAAAACGACAAGTGCAGTGTTATCTTCATTTTAGATGTTTCTGTGGGAAAATGGCTGTTTGAGTGTTTAAGCTTGCCGTCCCCTGGTATAGCAATTAACAGTAGTCACGTTTACAAAATCAAAAGAAAAAAGGATGGAAATGTGTATGAAAGTTGAGAGAATGTGTATGAATCAGAATGATCAGATTGTCCCTGATGAGCGAGCCGAGGACGACGGTGCTGAGGAGAGCAGGGTTTGATCTGCAGTCATACTGAGTGTTAGGCGGCTGGAAGTTCAGTATAACAGATGAGTCCAGTTTGTTATTGGAGACTGTAGGAAATTCCAGTTCTGAACTATTGAGCGACTGCTGAATAAAAGGTGGACATCCAGGCGATGAGATCTCCAACCAGCACCGGGACGAGTCAGGCGGGTCCATGTGGAGTTCGTCAGGGAGAAGAGAAAGAGACACAACAGTTAGATTACAGATTGTGTACTATTTGTTTTTGTTTATAACTATTTTAAACAGCAGTGCACAAATACAGTTAAGAAAAAAAAATCTGAGAAGGTATCATAAACTCAAAACTTTTATTTACTTAAGAGGTAACATATTCCATTCTCTTAATATTTACTGTAGATTATAAAGGAACTGAAACCGATACGACAGCCTGTGCTCGACTAAAAAGCAAACATTTCCATGACCTAACCAGCCTCAAGCGGCTCTCACACACCTGAATGCTCATCTAAAACGCGACCGTCCTGCTACAAGAGTTACACAAGATCGAGCTGCAGCTTCTGTCGATGACGACTTCTCTTACTCATATCATTCATGCTGCATTGTTGTTGTTGTTGTTGTTGTTGGGCACCAAGTAAAGTTTGCAGTGTTAAGACGTTCCATGCGTGGGTTTGCTTGAGGGGAAAAAAAAAACTTTGCATGTTGCAAATTTGACGTCTTTTTAAATCATCACAATAGGATCGGTTTCTGTAATGAAGTGATCGTCGGCCAATCGATCGGAACACCGTTAGATACGACCAAAAGTGCTGGTTTAACATTTTTTTAAAAAGTAATTTAATGATCATTTTTGCAGTTTTTAAAGCAACAAACAAAAGAAGCACGGAAAAAAAGAAAAAAATTACTGCAAATAATACACGGGTTTAACGTTAGATGTAGTAGTGTATGATAACTGACTGCACTCTCATGGTCGTATACAGAGTTGGAGCAGCAGAGCTGCAACACGTTCAGCCATCCTTATGTGTAATTCATAACGTTCTCTCCACTCTGTTCTCAATCCAGTTCCCTCTTAAAGCTTCTGTAGGTTTTTCATTCTCTGGAAAGCCTTAACGGTCCTGTGAAGATTCAATCTCAGAAAGTGTTTTAAGCAAAAAACTGTAATTATTGAAATTCATCAGTGAGAAACCTGTTTTATAAGAATGTCAAATGTAGTTATATAAAATCTTTTTTTTTCATTAAACCTCCTTCAGGGGTTTACGGTTTTTTTTTTTGTTTGTTTGTTTTTTAACCATAGATCTATCCATAGATAAACAAAAAAGGCAAAAAAGTTCTCGTCCTTCAGATGTAGCGCTCTGTTCGACACACTTTTGTTCGGATGATACTTCTCGGCTTGGGAGAGGCTTGGTCGTGTGCGTGATCCGCGACCGTGGACTGATTCTGCGCGACGCACTCATGCCTTTGTTCAGCTGATAGCGGCAGCTTGGGATGGCGGTTTCATGAAGAAAGGAAATTTTAGGCAAATTTTTTGGTTACCAACCGATTTACTCGTTATCAGGGGCGTTTGTGAACCAAGGTTCCACTGTATTGAGGATTTGTGTTACAGTAGCTCACCAGTGATAGATGATACATTCTCATGGTAAAGAAACAAAAGCTCTCCCATGCACATCTCGCCTCATACGTAGTGTAATATACCGCTGATGCGAAACCTTTCCAG
Organism: Clarias batrachus; assembly: GCA_003987875.1. Taxonomy (NCBI): domain Eukaryota; kingdom Metazoa; phylum Chordata; class Actinopteri; order Siluriformes; family Clariidae; genus Clarias; species Clarias batrachus. The sequence continues at coordinate 702,373 of QMIH01000093.1, forward strand.
AGAAGCCGATATTAACAGACGTTGTTTCCGGTGTAGGCCATGGCCATCATAAACGGTTTCCTGTACGTGTTTGGAGGGACGACAGGTTACATTTACAGCACAGACCTGCACAGACTGGACCTCACCACACGCGAGTGGATTCACCTCTATCCAAACAACGCTCCGGACGAACTGCCCGAGGAACGGTGAGTCTGATTCTCTATAGAGAATGTGTTTTGCTTGCTGCAGTTTTGCACATTGCTTATATAGAAACACTCAAGTCTAGATTGTAGTACAGAATTCTTTGAGTGGTACAGACTCTGTATCTCTGACGTGAATTGACTGGGATTGTAAAATTATTCTGATTAATAGAAACGCCAGCATGTCATTATATCAAATAATAATAATAAATCACTCCTCTAATGAGCAGCTTTTTCTCGAACAGATACAGACATGAAATAGCACATGATGCAGTGAGGATTTACATCCTAGGAGGAGGAACCTCTTGGACATCCTACCCTTTAGACAAGGTAAAAAGCATTTCTGCACGTTTCACATCGCTGTCTTTTGAGCTCTTGTCCCTACTGTACATCACTCGTCTGCTCTTTCAGATTCATGCGTACAATCTTGAAACAAATTGGTGGGAGGAGATCAAAACGAAGCCTCATGAAAGAATAGGTTAGATCCTGTTTGAGTTCAGTAATCATCTTATGGCATTATGGGCAGATTGTTTGTTTGTTTATTTTTCATGATTATGATGATCCTTCTGTGCCAGGGTACCCAGCTCCCAGGAGATGTCATAGTTGTGTCCAGATCAAGAACGGTAAGTCGCGTGGATGCTCGGTGCCTGAGCCTCAGATGTATTCTTGTATTTGTATTTAGCGTCAGTATTGACCGCCAGCCTGATGTCTGTCTGTAGATGTATTTATTTGCGGCGGTTATAACGGCGAGTTGATCCTGGACGATTTGTGGAAGATCAACCTGCAGACATTCCAGTGGACCAGGCTACCTGTAGTGATGCCTGAGCCGGCTTATTTCCACTGTGCTGCTGTCACACCGGTGAGTGCGCACACCACAACACAGTCTATATTTTCAATATCTTCACCGTAATATGAAGATCACATATAAAGCCAAAGTTACAAAGCAAGTCCCTGACTTATGAACATTTTAAGTTGTGAACATTGACAGATACAAACAAATTGCAGAAGTAGTTGTAGTTTTATTTACAGTAAAAAAATAAAAATGTTTAATGCTTTAACGTTGTCTGTGTGTGTCAAAGGATCACTTTGTCAGACTTGTGAACAAATCCGACTTACGAACGAGATTGAGAGAACGTACGCAAGTCTTTAAACAATGTAATGGACAGGCAGGTGTCGTCTTATACTTGTCAGCATTTATGGAAGGAGTCTCCAATGTCAGTCAGTGCTTTTGAAATAGCAGTGGTGTACCTTTTAGGATTTCAAGGAGTCAAGACATTTGCACAGTGCTGTATGTTATGTAAAAGTAATCTTGTTGTGCATAGGATTATAAAAGCATGTACAGTGCTGTGAAAAAGTATTTATATATGCTTTTATAATCATTTAAGTGTGATACATATGCAGCAACAAAAAAAAAACTGCATGTGTCACACTTAAATGATTTAGATCATCAAACAATATTTAATATTACACAAAGATAACCTGAGTAAATATAAAATAAAGTTTTTAAATGATTCCTTTTATTAATGGAGAAAAAAAAACTGTCCAAAGGGGGAGGGGACTGAGTATCACTGTATTATTTTGATCTCAGTATCTTGTTAAAAAAAAAAAAAACACCACCACCACCTGTATACCCGAGATCTCTGATCTCACCTTGTAATAGAGTTCAGTTTCTCTCTAACCTCCTCCAGGCTGGCTGTATGTATATCCACGGCGGCGTGGTGAACATCCACGAGAACAGGAGGACCGGCTCTCTGTTTAAGATCTGGCTGGTGGTGCCGAGCCTGCTGGAGCTCTGCTGGGAAAAACTGCTGAAATCGTTCCCTCATCTGGCTCAGCTCTCGACCCTGCAGCTACTCAACCTGGGCCTCACACAGGAACTCATCGAACGCTTAAAATGAGCTTTACCAGCCGTGCACGTGATCAGTTACGGAGCGGAGGATGGACGACACACCTGAGCCAGTGTCTGAAGATAAGGAAAATAGGATTGTTTTTTTTTTTTTTTTTTTCCCCCCAGGACATTTCCTTTCCTTCTCCTTCTGGAATCCATCCTTATAATGTAGCCTGCCTTAAAACCAAAAACTGTGGGATGATTTTTTTTTTTGTTGTTGTTGTTTCCCCTCCTCACCTCTCCTGTTGTATTTTTAATTATTTAAGATAACTGTTTCTTTTCAGCCTTCACTGACTGTGGACGAGAGAAACTCTGATCGGCTTTGGGAAACGAAATACGAAAGCAGCAGCTGAAGGAAATTTAATTCCTGCTGCAACTAAGGAAAGAAAAAAAAAAAAAAAACGTCATGTGCAATGCCAGGCTGGTTTGTGTGTGTAGCAAAGCGAATAATCGCTATGCTGCGTTGGCTGAATGTTGTTTAGCAGTCAAACAAACACTGCTATAATCTTCATCGTTTTTTTTTTTTAATTACCAAAAAAAAATCTATGGGAGGTCTTCTTCTGTTCAACATTTGTCTGATCCAGATCTTTATTCACTGTGAATAAGGTGCTCTTTAATTTACTTTTAATGCTTTTAAGAATAATAAAATGTTTTTGTTTCTTCCCCCCTCCTCTGCCAAATTTGCACTCCCCTTAAATGACGACGTTAGATAGTTAAACTGATTCAGTGCCTTTTCCAGGAATAACTTAAATGTGCTACGTTTCATTCTCGACAGTGTCCGTGTGTCAGTAACGCGCCTTGGAGTAAGCACTTTATCTTTTAATTATTGTTTCAGATGTTTAGGATCAGGCGCGTATACAGTATAATCCCTGACGCTAAGCCTATTTAAACAAACCTACGCGGTTTGTGGAAATCTATACTTGCATCAATCCGCTCATGTCCACAGTGAGGAAATTTGAAAAACTCAGACGACACTAACATTACACTTCTCTTTCAGATTGCGGTTATTTAATTATCTGAGCAAAGCTTTTCTGTGGCGGCACGGTGGCTTAGTGGTTAGCACCTACATGGTCCGGGTTCAGGTTCGATTCCCACATCAGGTCTGTTTGCACAGTCCAAAAACAAGCAGATTAAGGTAATTGCCCACAGTGTGTATGCCCTACTAGCGCAGTCAGACTGCAAGTAAGATTAGAAACGGAAACATTGATTTTTGCCGGTCATCGTAAAACGTCAGATGCTCACTCGAGGTGCTGAACATCGCGAGTCAAACCGCATAGAGGTGTAAGACTCCTGGGATAGAAGCCCTCTGTATACAGAATGAAGTGAGCTTTTTCATAAGACAGTCAACAGCATGACAAGTCAACTGATACTTTAAAACAAAAGCTCTCTCTAATGGAGAGCGCGAGGACGACTTACAGGTGGGCGTGGTCATTAAAGAGAACCGCATGGTACGGGTGAATCTGAAGCAAGCATAGAGAGAGAGACAGACACACACAGCACTTAATAAAATGAGCACTAGGACATCTCACTAAAGCTACTGTAGAAACGCTGTAATGTCACCAGAACGAGTTGTTTATTAGTAGCAGACTACAGCAACCGATATTAACTGAGCGAAATAAATAAAAATCATCCATGATTGATTAATACCAAGTATGTTAAGTTTAACTAGACAAAACTGGTTAATCAACTACTTTACTATGAAGCTCTAAGCCAGCCCTCGTCCTATAATTTAAACTCCGTTGCCTTTTTAAGCTAGTTGTATCTTCTGTCTTTAATTAGCGTTAGAACTACAAGGACACATGTCTGTCTTTTTTTTTTTGTCCCTTTTTATTTTTCTCTGCATGCCTAAACGAATGAGTTTGAGAGTATGAAGCATCCCACTGGATTCTGCCCCCCTGCCGATGTGGTTTTAAGGCAGCACTTGCATACTTGTGTTTATTTTGTGTTCATGTTAGGAAATCAATAAATTTGATTCAACAAGTTGGGCTCGTTTGGCTCTTTCTGGAAATCTCCAATTCCGGAATTGGGAACCCTGCTAACGGTCCTCGTCAACAGAATGATTACTTTTTACCATTTTTTCCCCCCCCAAATAGATACAGTAACACCACCTCATTGTTCAAGAACAGCAGGTTCTATTTCCTTTCATACCACAAGAGGGCACTATACAGCTGTCATAAAAAGGTCTCCAACACCACAGTAGTAATAAAAGCCGTAAAATGACCGCTGTGCTTAGGAGGCCGTTTTTTTCCCCACTTTCTGCATGTGATTTGGTTATCAGTAGAATATATGATAATAGAATAGACAGTGAAATACATTTATCTTAAGATGTACAAACATTAAGTTAAACAGCCAAAATTGAAAATGTGTCTACTTTTGAAGCAACCAATTTCCACACAGTAGTTACTATATTTAAAAACGTTCTTACATTTATTTACCGTACTGATTATGACTTAAATTGCGTAATCCATTTCAGATTGATGGGAGCAAAATTGGCTCACCTTCTACCAATTGACATGATTGCAGGACAGTTTGTTTAAGTTGCACTTCTGGATGGTATGTAGTCAACAATCTAAGAGATGGAAGGAAGTAAAACGACAAGAAAACCAGATTGGACAGTGTTTACTTTTAGCTTTACATTTCCACCATTTTGTCCTCTGCTATGGAAACTCTTACTGTAAGCCTCTTAAAAGTCCTCCTCTATACTCTTAACAATTTTCACCTTTGGTGCTAGTTTTAGGAATAAAGATGATTCGTGAATAATTTTTACCTGTACTAAGATTTAAACTTAAATTTAAGGAGAAATTCTAAGAAAATTAATTTTATTAGAATTTCATCACCAGGAGCAACTTTTAGGCTTAAGAAGCTTTGTGAATACGAGCCCTGGCCTTGCTCCCTTTCCACCTGGGCTCGTATTCAGAAGGCTTCTTAAGCCTAGAAGTTGCTCCTAGTGACGAAATTCAAGAAAAATCTTGAGAGAATTAGGGCATTTTCTTAGAATTTCCCCTTAAATTTAGGATTAAATCTTAGTAAAGATAAAAATTATTCACGAAACATCTTGGCCCTAAAAACAGCTCCTAAGGTAAAAATGGTGAAGAGTAGAGAGGAGGACTTTTAAGAGGCTTAAGAGTTTCTCTAGCAGTGGACAAAATGGCGGAAAGAAGAAATATTCTCCAAACACCGGACATAAAGCTAAAAGTAAACACTGCTCTTCTATCCAATTTGGTTTTTCTTGTTGTTTTACTTCCTTCCATCTCTCTTGGATTGTTGGCTACAGACCATCCAAAAGTGCAACTTAAATAAACTCTCCTGCCATCATGTAAGTTGTAAAAGCTGAGACATTTTGCTCTCATCAATCTAAAATGGATCACAAGTAATAAAATCAGTACGGTAAATAAATATGAGAACTTAAATATACTCTAGTAACTACTGGGTGGAAACTGGTTGCTTCAAAAGTCAACACATGTTCAACATTCGGGTGTTTAATTATCTTTAAGACATTTAGCCTAAAACAGAAACTTTGCATAAAGTAGCCTGTAGTCATGATGATACAATTTCTTCATATACAAAAAAATTATGATTTCACTGTTTGTTCTATTATCATGTATTCTGTCTTCACAAAGAGCTCATTTCAAAACCTTTACAGAGGTTTTTTTTTTATTTTTTATTAACCAATCACAGTCCTTGAATTGCTGCATCATCCATAGCAACAGGGTCAACCACACCCCCTCACTAAGAGATTTGCTCTAAAAAGTTTCCTAAATCACTTTCAGTCTGAGTCCAAGCTAGGACTTTTTAACCTAAGACAGGAGTTCTCTGAGAGAATTCTAAGAAGCTTTGAGAATACGGGCCCTGGTCTCCTGTACATCCACCTTTCATCTCTGCAACGTCAACCAACTCTCTTAGTCATAGTCTGGATATTCAAAGTCTCAGCTGTCACTCCTACAGTAGACTCTTGCCTTTCCTCTTCTCTCTCTGCCTACGAACACGCCTTGCTCCTCTCCTTTCTCGACAAACAGTAGCCCAATTTCCACCTGCACCCTGTAGGTCAACGTTGTTAACCCGGACCGTAACCAATCCGGTATGGAGGTCATGTTAATGACTCGCGTGATTGATTTGGCAAATGTTTTACATTGGATACCCGTCCTGCCACAACCCTCCGCGTTTATCCAGACTTGGGACTGGTACACTGGATTTAGGATTAGCCATAAGCGCATATCTGGGTGTACGGCTCATCACACTGGAACAGGTATTACGAGTCAGAGTTTCCTTACATGGGAAAAGTTTCATGACGGAACACGATCGGTTTTGCGGACAAGCTACAAGGGTGAGTTAAAAATGGTGTTTCGCCACCAAACTTCAACCACTGGATGCAGTGCCGGACCCAAGCCCGGATAAAACGGAAGGTTTGCGTCGGGAAGAGTGTCCGGATGAACGCGATTCTGGTGGCGACTCCTGGAGAGGAGCAGCTGAAAGACCAACAACAAGAACAACACTTATTATATTAAACCAGCTATGGGCTGCACCGTCTTATCAGCGCTTTCCATTAAAGGTGATTTGCACAAAAGAAGAGCAGGGTGCTGATTCACAAACACCAACATGACGTTAAGCTTAGAACAGCCACACGGGGTGCAGGAGCTTTACCACAGTCCCCAGTCCCACGTAAACCTCCAGCAAGAATTGTATACTGTATATATTTTTAATGAAATGTTTTAAGTAGAACAGTTTTTCTTCTGACATTTATTGGCACAATACATCATCTTAAGTGCGCAAGACATTTCTAAAGATGAGACTGTATTATTTTTTTTCCCCCCAGAGACATAATCAGATCCAATCCAAAAATCTCCAGTGTGTGCGCACACACAAACATTCAAAGAAAACAAATCACGTGTTCCCACAAAGAGAAGCGTCACCCGAAATACCCCCTGAAGTAAAGAGAGAAACACGAGAGAGAACTCCACCGCAGCGAGAACGCTCTGGATGATCAGCAGCCGACGGGAGACGGAGCAAAGAAGTACAGCGCCAGCAGGATGAGGTAGACGACCACCAGAGCCGTTCCTGCCGAAGACAAACGCAGAGGTGGAAAGCACTGAAGTAACCTCCATATGACCAAAAGTATGTGAACACCTGACTATCACACCTTAAAGCACAAGTTTAGATTTAACCCAATCTCCGTTCTTCTATCAAGGGCTTTCCACTAAATGTTGGAGCGTGGCTGTGCACAAGTTCTTGCACCCCAACATGAACACCCCATGGAGCTGGAGAGATTTTGGGCCTCGTAAACTAGTTATCATGGCCAAAACGTCAAGCAAATAAAACTAAGGAGATTGCAGAAATGACGGGATTTGAGTTAGGAACTGTACGATGCATTATGAAAACCTGGCTCTCTCACAAACAGCACAAAAAGAAAAAAAAAAAGTGGTTGGAAAGAAGAGAAAGGAGATGTTGCAATGGCCAGAAGAAATCATAGCCATGTTTAATGGTGAAGCTAAGAGCATATCCATACACCTACTAGCAGAACGGTTTCCCCCGCTGTGGGACTGATAAAGTCATAGTATACTGTATCTTATACACACAATGTGATGAGAACTCACAGGATTGGGACTAAACAGCTGTGTGTCCATCAGAAACCCACTTGTTAGTGAGACTAATCAGAAAAGAATGCATAAAGAATGGACTTTGGGGGGGGGGGAGATCATGTGATCTGATGAGTCCAGAATGACCCTGCTCCACAGTGATGGGCGTGTCAGGGTGAGAAGGGAAGCGCATGAAGCGATGCTCCCATCATGCATCGTCTCCAGAGGCTCGTACAGTGGACACTCTGGGGTTGCATCAGTCGCTCAGGTCGAGACTCAGAAATGTTATGAGGCAATAAAATGAAGTCACATGACCACCTGAATGTACTGGTAATCAACAATGGAGGTTTTCCTTCCCTGATGGATCAGGAAACAATACACGATTCCCGAATGAGTAAAATGCATCAATGGATCTGGACGAACGAGGAACCGTCGCCACATACAAAGCTAAAGGCGGTCGAGTGAAATATCAGCATGTGACTTCTGCATTTGTCTAGAAATGTTTGACGACAATCTGAGGTGATGATGTTGTGCCCTGAGGGTTTACAACCAAATGTTCCTTCCTCATGGATAATCCTGCCTAGACACTGGAGTTTTGTACTTCAGTGATCATGAACACGGCCCTGTCGCTCAACTCAAGACACTTAATCACAAACTGAACATCCTTGTAACACTCAGTTCTGTCACTCAGGACGGTTTGTGTGTGCAACAAGTACATTTAAAATGCTTCAAGTCGCTCCTAGCTTGGGTCTTAATTCAACTTGTAATTTTTTTAATTTCCTTCCCCCAAAATCAAACAACACTTACCCTGGAAATAATCACACTTTCCATCCATGAAGATGTAATTGACCAGGATGACACTGAAGATGCTCGCCCACAGGTGCAAGTCGCTGAATATCAGAGCGAATCCAACGTCCTGGAGAGAAAAAGACCATGAAGCGGTCAATATCCATGGACCATGTGACATTAACACAAAATTTAAAGTCTAACTTCTGTAACTCGTTACTTACATAAATGGCATTGAACAAGACCAGGAGAGGAATCTGAAGCATGCAGACCTGCACAGCGATACAATTTCCAACTTCCAGGCTAAAGCAAGCGAACAAAAACAAGTCATCGAGCGGACTTCCTAAAGAACAGAACAAGCGATAAGGATGAGAGAGAAAAGTTCTGACCTCAAACTGATGTTATTCTGCAGGGCGAACTGGATCCCGTTCACCAGCTCGGGAAGCTCAGGAATCAACGCCAGCACGGTAACACCGATGAAGTACTGCAGCACGACAGAGCAGGAAATACTGCTCACTTCACAACGTTTTTGCATTAGATGTTTTTGTGGCTGCTCATTTTACAAAAAGATGCATAAATATTAATACATCAGTTCACTCAGGAATAAAACACTTCCAGATGTGAGGTTGTTAGAAAACAAATCAACTTTGAAGTGATGACAGTAACTGCTTTGCATCACATCACCCAGTCCTTGATTATTTTCCTACATCACCACATGCCAAGCATATTATTCCTTACTTATCTAGTTCAAAAGCATTCATTTAAATCAATGCTTTATTACAAACTACTATAATATCTACTGATCAGCTTGTTACTATAAACGTGTTCATCCTACAGAGTGCGCAAATTCTCACTTCGTGCCATAGGACAGGATCCACCATCACAATCAGCTAGTAATTACTCCGGATCGATAAATAAAAAGTACCATTTAGCTGGCAGACACACATACAGCGAGATACACAGTAGATAGTAATATCAATATCAGGAGATAAGCAGGATAGCTAGTTATACAGACAGACGGAAAGATGTACTGTAGATAGATAGATCTTTAATTATGCTGCATCTCCAGTGAACCAAAATGTTCAATATCCTTCATATTCGACTCGTACACTAAATCTGATGCCTTGCAAATCCAGAATGTGTGTGTGAATAGGGTTGGGTGCCGAAAACCGGTGCCGTACCTACAGATGTGTGAAGACGAGAATGTCTATTACCGTCGCACTCACCGCCGCAACAAAACGACAGCGGCCAAAATAAATCAGTTGCATTTCAAGGCAATTCGTGAAATGACCGCCAGGTGGCGCAAAGTGACATTTTCCGTCATCTCGGTTTTTTTTTTTTTTTTTTAAATAATTAAGTCCTAAAGTCTAAACAATATGCTGTATATCGAAGAAATACTACAGTAATGGTAATTTCCACATCTGTATATTTTATACAACAAGCATGAAAAATCTTAATCAGAGCTATTGATAYTTGCTGTACAATAGTGTAATTAGTAAAAAAAAAAAACATTGAAGTTGAACATTAAAACAAGTACACTACACTGTGAACCCTAATGCGCAAAGTAATTAAACACATTAAAAACAGTACTCAATGTGTTTAATTACTTTGAGCATTAGGGTTTACAGTGTACATGCGTAGGCTTTCTAATTACACATGATAAAATCTAAAGGCTCACTGTGTTAACATTTACTTTGCTTAAATTCGATRCTAATRAAATTWAATTYTACATTTGTACTGTAATTTTWGTAYTGTKAYTATGAATTYGTTTAAGTACAATGTTACACTTGATCTTATCCGCTACTACATGCAGCTCTAAAGGAGCTGCGGCTCATTAATCCTTGAGAGAATGAACTAAGGCCTGAGGCGTCGGTCTATAGTTATATAGCGCCACTCAGTGGTCAAAGCCAGCAACTGCATACCGTCGCCGTGAGGTGCGACGGCGAAACTAGAAAACTGGTCTTCACACATCTGTATATATGAAACAGAACGCGGATTTCGGTGCCACTTAAATGCCTGAAGTGTCGATTAATATATTTGTTCTCTAAGGCTATGATGTCACAGTTAGATTCATCAACACGCGTCATCACTAGTAAAATTTAAATACCGCATTCATGGGGTGTCCGACATGATCAGAAAAATAAATTATTTCCTTAATTAGAAAACTCTTGATTTCGGAAAGCTTTGATAACACAACTCCAAAACATTGTTGCAGTAATGCTACTGTATATTTTATTTTTGTAGATTAAATGTTTATTAGGTTAGATAAAGAAATTAAAAGCACAAATCTTCAGGAAACGAGACCATCCGAGATGCGCGTGAAAGGCATCCTGCGTTACACTCGCTCTGACGGCAGCAGGTGGTCTACCGCAATCTTAATCTGCTAAAATAACTTTCGTTAAAATGCCTAAAGCTAAACGGTCGAAAGTGTGGCTACATTTCACAAGAAAGGATCCTGACACCGCGACGTGCAGTAAATGTTTTACAGCAGTTGTGTGTAAAGAGGGAAACACGGCAGACCTAATGAAACATTTGAGGGCACACGGAATAAAGTTTAAAGCAGACAGAGGGATGCGCCTTGTGTGACAGCTTACAGACAACAGCTGGCGCTATTGGTGTGTATGATCCCAGCCCCAGTCATACCAACCGTAGCAAAAAGGATTATAATGACGACAGCAGCCTTTCCGCAGGTTAGCAGTAGGCTATTGTAATGTTAACTGCAAAAATGCAAATCTTGCGTTCAGGCTAATAAATGGTCAAACGATTTGTAAAATACTAATGTAACATGGACTCTGTTTATAATTATGGCTTTACAGCTAGTACTTAAAATGTAATGTTTAAAATTGAACAATATATTAAAAGTTTTTGTTCAATAAAAATGTATTCTTGAGTCATCAACCATCATTTTGTGGCTTTTGCAAAGTATCGGTTCAGGCACCGTTTTGTTACCAGTACCGGTTTAAAAGTATCGGTTCAGGCACCGGTATCGAAAAAACCCCAAACGATACCCAACCCTGTGTGTGAATGTGGTTAATCAGACATGTCTGTAAGGCTTATGAGGTGTGCGTTAGGGTCAGCAGCACTTCCGGGAATGTGAGACTGTGTGTAGAGACAGACCTGTGAGATGCTGGAGTGAGAGATGATGGGTTTGATGTGCTCGGTGGTGAGGTCTGCGCAGGCTGCTATCAGGATTGTGGCCACGATCAGGACCACCAAAGCCCTCCATCTGGACCAGCTCACCACATGGCCGCTTACCACTAACACACACACAATAGAATTATTTAAAAAATATTTTAAAACCATGTTATCTTCATGCAAATCTATTCAAAATCTAATCAAACTGTATCGCAATGAATCGGACAAATGTAAAAATAATTGTAAAAAAAAAATTATAAAAAAAAAATTATTAAAAAAAGTCAAGTCAATTTTATTTATATAGCGCTTTTAACAATTGACATTGTCGCAAAGCAGTCTTACACAATAAAAAGAAATAAGTTTTTATGCGATGTGTGTGAATCAAAATGATCAGATTGTCCCTGATGAGCGAGCCGAGGGCGACGGTGGCAAGGAAAAACTCCCTGAGATGGTAATAGGAAGAAACCTTGAGAGGAACCAGACTCAGAGAACCCATCCTCATCTGGGTGATAACGGATAGCAGGGATTGATCAGCATAATAATGTGTACTGGAAGTGCAGTGTAACAGGAGATGTGTTAAAATTAAAATTAATTTTAAAAAGACAGCATCCTAAATTCAATTAAGACTTCTCTCCATCTTATGTTATACAATGATCCTTCAATGGTGTAAAATGTTGTTCTTTCATCATCGATATAAATAAAATAAGGGTTTTGTCTGTATGTTGGTCAGAACTCTCTCTTTATATCTTCTATTATATTCAATATCTTTACGTTTCATACATCAGAGGACCCAAAACCAGTCTCAGAAAAATGTGCGAAATCAGTCAACAGATTGTGTCACAGCATCAAGCAAAACTGGCTGAACAGAAAGTATTGAAACTTTGGCAGTACTTGGGTATTTGCCTGAAGTTAAACCTTTGCCATAAATCCAATCAAGATCTAAAAGGGAAATTCTGAGCAGTTATGTGCCAGATTATATCACAGCATCTAGCATTTTTGTTGCACTTTTGCCCCAAGGGTGTCTTCCAAGTCACTCAACAGAGCCAATGATAGTTTACTGTCTATACACAGTAAACTATGAAAACTGAAGCTTTCACCATAAATGCGCCCAAAAAAATCTGATAATCTTTAGTGTAAACACCGCTTTAAGCATTCAAGTATAAGCCCTGGTCGGGGAAACAACACCCTCTAGTGGACGTACCATGACAGTGTGCACCACTGATGTGGATGTCGTAAATGTGCGTGTGCGTCTTGAGCGTGAAGATCAATCCAATGAAATACGCAGCAGGGAGAAGCACCGAGACTGTATACACCAGAGGCCTGCAACGAAAAGTCATTTACTTTCGATTCTGACACACGGAACTGATGGTTATAAATGTGCTTTTCACACTCACTCAATATGACTCAGGAACAGGGAGCGGTTGTTCTCACTCTGAAAACACAAACAGGAAATTAATCTCAAGCAACCTGGTGACACCGTCATCATGGTTTGATGTTACATGTTCACACACACAAACACACACCAGATCATAGTGGCAGCCCGTGCAGACAAAGGGCCGGGTGATGTTACCAGGAGGTTTGTTGCAGCTGTTACACACCAGGGCTCCGTACGCCTTCGAGAACAGGGTTGGAGAAAACACACCTACAAAAAGAAAAATAAATAAATAATTTACGTTTGTCAACAACATGTACTTGAGAGGGCTGATTTAAAAATGATCATGTTACCATGACAACACCCATCAATTTAGCTCTCATTACTTGATTAAACAACAGTACAGGTTACTATAAACATTTTTGAATTGGGCAGGTTTTACACAGGGGGTCCAATGTCAATCTTTACAAACTACACACACACACCTATCTATCTACACACATACATACATACAGTGGAACCTTGGATTACGAGCCTAATTCGTTCCGGGAGTGGGCTCGTGTTCCAAACACTCGTAAACCAAATCATCATTTCGCATAAGAAATAATGAAAACTCAAATTATTCATTCCACAGCCCCAAAAAATAAAAATAATTAATACAATCTATAAAATGAAAATTAATTAAAACAAATTAATCTGCACTTTACCTTTAAAAAAAAAAGTACAAATAAATCCCGACAGATAAGTGTTTCTGTTGGTGCACGCAGGCACCGTGTGTGGGTGGAATTAGCCCCTTCCCTCGCCTCATTTGTGGACACTGATTACGCTCGGTGTCAAAATAAGAGTCGCATGGTTGATACATGATACTCGGCGCACGTAAACTAATACTTGCTCGGTTTCCGATAAAAATTTTTTTTAAAATCTTTGCTCGGTTTGCGGAACACTTGTAAACCACGTTACTCGCAATCCGAGTTTCCACTGTGCGTGTATGTATATATATATATATATATATATATATATATATATATATATATATATATATATATATAAAACAGAGTTTGTAAAAGATTGACACATTATATATATATATAGATAGACAGATAGATGGAGCACGTGTGCGTGTGTGTTCGTATATTACATATTTATATATATTACATATAAACTTTTTTTTTATAGAGACGAGGGAGATACACAGATATTATAGATCGATAGATAGATAGACAAACAGATATTAAAGGCGGTATCAGGTAAAGCAGAACTTTAGGGAGATTTTAGTAAAGTTATTTAGCTCCGGTTATTGGTTAGTTGATCCAGTCATGTGACTAATGAACAAGCCATACAAGAAGAGATTTTTATAATAAAAGGTCAAAATAATTATATTACATTAATATGAGGAGGATATTGTACAAAAAGCACTTGTGATATCCATGTAAAGACACCCCTATCTGTAATTTATACCAAGACAACTTTGGTTACTTTGCAGACACCGTGTGTGCCCAAATAATGAGATATTCAATTGATAAGAAAAAAACAAACAAAATGAAACTATTAATAAATGTCACTTTTAAGACCGTAAGACATTTAGAGTTGTAAAATGAAAGATGTACAATAAAACTATCTTGAATATTTGGTCAATGTTGAACATAGCTTGTAAAAGATCATATTTTTAAAAAGGTACAAATGACATGTTTAAAACAGCCAGTAATTTTAAAGTTTCAATTTTATAAAACACAATACATTTAACCACATCATATTCACATTCATTCAGAGTTTCTAAATACTTTCAGACTTACAGTCTGAAGACTTGGTCAGATTTATCCTGCAAAATGTATACACTTCTATTTTAATTCTACCTTATTCAGCAACCTTGTAAATTATTTGGCTTAATCTCTTTATATACATTTTTAATCATATTCTTATTACTTTATTATAATGTTCTATTTTAATTTAATTGTACTCTCCATTGCCATTTATTCCTCACAAAAAATAAGGTTTAGGTCATATGCAGTTTTTCACTGTACACAAGACTGTATGTGACTTTTTAGTCACGTTTAGAAGTTCAGATATGTTTCAATCTGTGTACAAAACATCAAACTTGAGCAAAACAAAGCTTTTCGTACACCCCCCACCCATTTTGGTACTGATGATTTTGATCAGATTTGCTGCCTAATGTGACCTCATAAGAACAGCCCCGCCGCCAGCTTGTTGCTCAGCTCTGTCCAGCTGTGCACATTTGAAAAAGGAGTGAAGTTTGAAGTATAAAAATTGTATTTATCTGAAGGGAACATTAAGAGACACACTTTGGGGAAGCTCCGAGACCTGCGTCAACTTGTTAAATAAATAGTCCAATGGGACGTTTAATGCCGGTCTCTTTGAAAGATATAAAATGAAGAGAAGAATAAATCATTCGCTGTTTGTGATTGTGTTCTTCCTCCTCCACTTACCTCCGACTGAAATGAAAAGCAGGGCCGAGCTGACGCCGGCCGATCGGCTGTTGAACCTCTGCTCGCGGTGCTTGCAGCCTCCGATGATCATACACAAACCCTGGGAACACAAGTTTACTATATGATCACACCTCAGACAGGGAGAAAAGTCTGGTGCATGTGTGACTTTTTTTTTTCCTTTTTTAGGTGTCATAAAATTATAAAAGTGGGAAAATATATACAGTAAAGCCTTGGATTGCAAGTGACTTGGGTTTGCGAGTGTTTTGCAAGACAAGCCATGTTTTAAAAAAAGTTTGACTTGATAAGCAAGTAAGGTCTTGACATACGAGTAGAATGTGCTGTGGGTTTGTGGGTAATTGTCTCCGGTGCACTTGTACTGTGTGTGCGTGTACGGTTTACTACAACATTGTGACCACATGTGTGCGCAAAGCATTTTGTTTGTTTGTGTCCAAGTGTTTTATTTTAAGAAGTGACCGCTCTTTAGTAACTGTACTGTAACAACGGCCCTCGTGAAGAAAAAGGTTAAAAAGTATGTAGCAGTGCGGGAGATGAATCTGTTTGCGGAAATGTCACACTGCATTGTCGTTAAAGTCCCCAAAAGGAGGCAAAAGAAAGCATCATTAGAGAGGTTCTTGAGAAAGAGACAGAGAGAGAGAGAGAGCGCGCGCAAGAGAGTCGTCCTACACAGTACCACCCCTCTCCCACACACACACCTTTTCAAAGTTATATGCTCACAATCCAAAATATGCTCACAATCCAAGGTTTAACTGTACCAAAATATTTTATATACAATTAACATTTTTACTACACTGAACACTTGGAAGATAAAATTGATAAATGATTAGCAGTCTTAAATAAAATGTTAAGTACCTGCCGTACGAGTCTCCAAGAAATTCAATTAAATTTTACAGTTGGCGTATTAGAACAAGTGCAAAAGAAATTGTCCACACCTTCGGACCAATCAGATTGGAGAACTCATCAGCGCTACAGAATAAATTTCATCCGTGCTACACTACAACAAAAGTTAGCACAATGATCCCTCACTGACCGGAACAAAGAGGATGCATCCAAGCAGGGTGCCAGTGAGCGCAGATTTAACAAGCTCTTCGTAGCATTTGTTGCCGAGACGTTGACCTTGCAGCAGGGCGGTGACGTAAAAGGTCATCTCGGTGATGGAGCCAAATGTGGCGTTCACTACCGCTCCCACTGCGAAGTTGCTCTGAGCCGAGATACTGAGACATAATTGTTAATTGCAGTTAAAACCTTGTGCGTCAAGTATAAACAAAACCATCTGATTGTGGTATATACATATCAGAGTGCAAAGGTCTGCACACCCACAGAACCAAATGTGATTTAAACCTTGTGAAAACCCCACTGGGACGTTACCTTGCTATACCCATGCCGATGTAGTAAGACAGGGGGATGATTGCGGTCATAGCTGTGGCAAACTTCACCTCGGAGCCGACGAAAGCGTTCTCACGGTCCGCATATCCCATCACCAGAGCGGTGATGACGAGCGACAGCAGGTCTGAGATAAAAGACGTTAAGGACTTTAAATCTTACATAATATCAGGACATAAATTGATTAAAATATTTGGGATAAAATATGTTTCCTCTTTACATGGAAACATGGCTAACACATGGCATGAACCTTAAGTCAGCGCAGTATAATACATATATACAGTAAATAAATTAAATGTTTCGTCTGTACATTGAACAGATCTTTCAATTATATCTTTCTGTACGTTTCATACTGTACATTGGAGGACCAGAAACCGGTCTCAAAAAATTATCTGTCTGTATATCTGTCTAGACAGACTGTGACAAACTGGATGGGATTTAATTAAAACTTTTGCAGTACTTGGATATCTGCTTCAAGTTTAACCTGCACGATAGTAAAAATGATGTTATGAACAGTTGTGTGACATTTAATAATCTACTTTTAAATAAGCTACTAATGCGCTACTGTCTCAATGTAAACAAAACACCTGCACTAATAGATATTAATTAAAAAAGCTAAACTGAATATTTTTACTGGGATTAGTTCATATTTTCACTTTGGCTGAAGTTCATACAAGTGAATTTTAACACGCTGGAGTCGTTTTAAGACAAAACTTCATCTTTATCCCATCTAGTTTTTCCATTTCTCATCTGTGATTCTCTCTCCGATTACCGAACAGGGAGTGTATTAGTGCGACCACGAAAGAAGTACAACTTGGTGTAAACGAGGCGTCAGATACTCAACCTTACAGAATGTGATTTCTGTGTATTAATAAGTTAGACAGAGAGTTCTGCTGTACAGAAAGACACACAGACGTGTACGTGGGCTTCAACCTAAAATAATAATAATAATAATAATAATAATAATAATAATAATAATAATATCACTGACTAAAGATTGTTTTTAGCTTTAACCTTTGAACCAATTCTACAAACTCTTTAACCAAACTAGTTCGAGCACAACTATTGCACCTTCCACAAACTATACAACAAATTTAGCAGCGGTAAAAGGATACTGACAGCGAAGACGTTGATGCCTTCTACTTTGTACTTGTAATAGTACCAGTTAAAGGCTCGGTAGCAGCACAGGAGAACCCTCGATTCATAACTTGGAGGCTAGAAGAAGAAAAATAATTGAGGGAATGAGCAGAAATGTCAGGATTACGCTGGGTAATGAGTAACTTGGGCTCTGTTCTTCATACATAAGACATAATGATGGGTTTACGTGTTGGCTGCACAGTCTTTTTAAGTTAAAGCTTTGCATTTCTCAGACTTTTAATAGTCACACTCTTTCTGGCGGTGGAAAATAATTAGACATTTGATCTTTCAATTTAGAGTCCTGATTAGTCAGTGAACAAGCAATTATTTCATATCTTGTTCATTAACTGGTTGGAAGAATTACGGCACAGCTTGAATTCATGAAGAACAGGACCCTCAAAACACTCTGCAATTATCCTCTAAAGTAAGAAGGAAATCAGAGCTCACGTTCTTCACCGGCAGAACCTGAATCTCGTCAGGTGACATGAGGATGATGCTGAGGATCCTGCCGTTCATTTTGGCAACAGGGATGGTGAAGACCAACATCCAGGCGAGGACGCAGGCCAGGGAATGGAGAACAGCGAGAGGAATGTAACCAAGCAGCAGCCAGACATACGTGCTTACACACCACTATCAACACAATCAGGGTGCAATAGCATTAGATAATATGCCTAAGTGCAAAAGTTTGTGCCCCCTTAATTTCACTCAATTTTCATTCAATAAATCTTTTCCCTGTCTATTCAACACCTGCAACATCATTACATTGCCTGCATTCTCGTTAGCAGGCTTTCAATTCAACTTTACTTGCACAGAATTCTCATTTGGGTGATTTTACCAAACTGCAAAACAATTCCTGCTCTTAATCAGGATTTCATTAAGTCTCTTAAGCTATGAAATGTTCTGACAGGCTCAAACTCTCCAACAGTTTGCAGGCAAGATAATGAAGTAAAAACTACCCAAAAAGTAAAATAAATAAATAAATAAATAAAAGCAGTAGATTGTCTCTGTGTGATTCATCTTCGGTGCTGGTTTGGTTTTCCCCTTCTTTGAACAACTCTTCATCTGCTCTTTTCATTGAGGTCATCTTCATAAACATTCTATAACGCAGTGGGAGACCATCAACTGTGACAAAGGGGACTTTCAAAGAGGATTTGCAAATTGGGTTCAACGATGGCGTAAATGTATGGCTTGTAATGGAGACTTGGTTGAGTTGTACAAAGGAAGACCAACATGTGCAATTTGAACCACCGATGTCCCTTAGTTTAAAAATAAAAACCTATGCCCACTTTCACATTACAGCCCTTTTACTTTAGTTTTAAATACTGAAATAATTTTAACATTTATTTTAAATTCTGAATAGAAAAAAAAAAATCGACAAAGGTCTCAATTTTACGCCCCACAATATTTCAACTTGCACACTATATAACTAAATAAATTTTTTTTAAAAAACATTACACCACACAGCCTTTGAATATTCTAAGCAGCCTCACCCAGTGAGAGTGCTTTTGATGGCGATAAAGAGGACGAGGAATAAGAGTGGGGACTTTAAGCGTGAGAGGTTGGGAACTCATCAGTGGTGTCGTCTCCTTCACTTTGTCCAGGGATTCCTTTACGTCACCAGTTTCCTCCGGGATGGCGCCGCAGTGGGGGATTTTAACAGGGCATTTCTGTACCAGAAGAGACAAAGAGGAAATGTAATGAGTCTTTCTGAACAGACAGCAGAGAACTTGAAAATATACAGTAGCAGTACGCTACATCCCAAGCAGCATGGGTTAAAATCAGTGCAGTGTGTTGATAAACTATATGAACAAAAATTTGTAAATCTCCAAATTTTCTTCCAATCAATACACCACGTTCAGTGGATGATCTTCACTTTAAAAAAGGCTTGTTTTATCACACCTCCATGATTTCAGTATTATACACCAACCATAACATTCAAACCCAATACTGTGGCCTCCATGGATCAGACCCAACTATGAATCATCAGACACTTTTATTGTTCATGGTCTAGTTCTCCAGTGCTCCTCACATTCCCATTCTAGTCAAGACCTGCCGGTTTAAGGATTCCCGCACTCGGTCTTCTAGTCATCACAATGTGTCTTTGATGCTGTTCCAATAAGTCTGAATTGAACCCCTTTTAAGTGCATCTCACTGTGCAATGATACAACACCCGTCCATTAGTTTTTAAAGCACAGCACCTTAATGATGTTACCTTTTGTAATGATTTCCCAAAGGGCCACAATAAATAACCTGACAACTTGAAACAGAGTTTCCCTGCAGCCAAGACAGAAAACAGCATCATCAGGTGAGATACAGAAATTCAATCAAATCACTCAAAACATCCCAAAGCATTCACTACATACCGTGTGGAATCCCGATCATCGTGCAAAACATCAGAAAGCTAATAAGGAAATGAGCTAAAGAGAGCCACCAGCCGAATAAAAGCACATAGGTGACGTTTCCAATGCTGATCAGCGAACCTGAAAACAAAAAAAGAATTCATGAATAACAGTACAACTTACAATACATTTAAGAATAAATGTAATAAGTGCATGAGGCAAAAAAAAAAAATCCTATTTTTAGATTTTCTGCACATGATCACTGACCTTTATAGGGTTTGATGAATATCTGCTCCGAGTACAGTTCTTTCACCTGGTCTGATCGGTCCTCGATCGGACGCTCGGTAACATGACTCTTCCATTTTCTGAAACCAAACTGCAACACAAGATTTTCATGTCCCACATCAAACGAGAGAGACATCTGATCGGAGATACAGTGGAACCTCGGATTGCGAGTAACTCGGTTTATGAGTGTTCCGCAAGATTTGCAAAGATTTTTGATAAATTTTTACTTGAAAAACAAACATGTCTTGGTTTACGAGTGCCGAGTTTGACGACACGCACACCGACACACATTCTCTCGCGTTTACACCCCCCCTCCCCGGCTTCACACAGACACACACACACTGCTCTACATATAAACTCTGCTCTGTCGCGATTCTTTTCAAAGGTAAGGAGCTGGTTCATTTGTTTTGTTTTTTTTTACTTTACAGCAGTGATTCAATTAGTCTTTTTTCCCCGTTTCCATTGTGTGTGTGTTTGTTGTGAAACTTAAACTTGTGGGGGAAATAGGAGGAGTTTTACTGCGTAATTTGTTTTATTTTTACTTTATATATTGTATTAATTATTTTTTTGTATTTATTTTTTGGGGCTGTGGAACGAATTATTTGAGTTTTCATTATTTCTTATGGGAAGGTTTGATTTGGGTTACGAGTATTCTGGAATACGAGCCCGCTTCCGGAACGAATGATGCCCGTAATCCAAGGTTCCACTGTATTTGGGAAAATCTGATCAGACAAATATTTTAGGACACACAAAGCAAGGTCCAACATTTTTTGCCATGTCATGCATTCATAAAACTGTGAAGGAATACACCAAAAGGTGAGCATACACTTTGAAACAGACATGTTTAATGTGTGCAGTTATAAAAATCCGTTGCTGGACAAATCTGTAGCGCTCAGGGAACAAGCGCCCACAAACACACAAGTCCACTAGATTTGCTACAGATGATCGATTATTTGGAAACACTGATCAAGGAGAACATGCGAACTCCAAATACACACAGACCTGAGATGAGATTCAAACAGGGAGAAAATTCAAACTCCACACACACGGACGGGAGCGGAGCATCAAAGCCTTGTTACTGCATTTATTTAGGCAAATACTGTTGGGTAAATTGTTCTAAGATTAGAAAAATAAAAGTTTTGGGTAATACAGTTTTAGAAGGGAAAAAAAATAAATCAGATTTTTAGTCTTTGATTAGTCTATGCAACAGCATAGCTTGTGTTTTTTACCGCCCCACAAAAGCTCCGTTTTTTTTTATCGTAAGAAATAAAACAGGTTTATTTACCATGTAATTATTGACCAGTTTGTGCGCCTCCACTTCGTTCTCGGCGTGGATGGTGGTCCTCAGACTCGCTTCCTGCCAGGGGTCCTCAGTGCACCGCGAGTGTACGGAGAGTCCTGAGGATGAGATCTAAAGTCAGTACCGAGCACTGAATCTGAATGTTATCATAAAACTTAATGAACAGGAATATAATATAATCTGTAAACTATTAATTTATGTTGTAAAAAATGTTTTATGACCACACAACATTAAAAACAAACAAACAACAAACAAAAAACTTTACCTACCATCACATACCAAAACAAATAGCCATTAATAGCTTTAGAACATTTAAATATTGTCCTTCATTTAAATAAGCAAATCAACAATAAAGTGCAAATGTTTGTACATCCTTGGAACAAAATGAGAACATCAATGTATTGTGTTATTCACAATTTAGCAAATAACAGAGCACAAATACAATTGAGCAAATCTGCAGCTTTAAATGTAAAAATCCCACAACACTTCCCATAAGCGTAACAAACCCCTGCCGGTGTAATAGCTTTTACATTCGCATGGCCATTATGTTTGTGGGAAATCTATTACCTTCGTGACATTATGATGTTATATAGGTGTATATATAAATATAAAAATCTATAATGCTGATTGATGTACACTTCATTTGAAACAGTTTTTTTCTTCTAAATAAATTGATTCCACTTTTTTTTTTTTTTTTTTTAAGTCATTCAAAACAAAGACAACAAAATTAATTGCACTGCAATATCGCAAACCGATTCTCTTTTTTTGCATAGGAAAACTCTGTATGTAAAGGCATCCTACCTTGAGCAGAGAGGCATTTTGGCGTGTGGTGAATGACGAGGTGTGAGCCGCAGGGTGAAGGAGTGTCGACCATCTCGGGGTGAATGCTGGCCACACATAATCTGTCACACAGGGAGCTGCGGCGTAGATTTCTGTGCTCGTGGTCCCACGGGTGATCTGGGAACCAGCCGTCAAAAGGGAGGACCATGAAATACTGGACTTCACTGGGTTCGGACGTTTCTCACAAGTGGTATATTCTCTATGAGTTTTAATGTGCGACTCCTGATGGTTAGATAAAACTGAGGCTAATAATAAGAGGCTTATTTAGAACATTTGGAAATATTTAAGCTTTAAAATCCAATTTAACAACATTAACAAACATTAATACAGACCTAATTTAACTTGGCAAAATAAAACATAGAAATCTTCATTTCAATGTCACAACGAATGCACACAATCATCAGTAATTAAGCACTGCCTACAAAAAAGACCTTTCAGATTTAATAAGCAAATACTACACAATATGTCTGATGGTATAATTAGTGATTGTGCTTTCACTGCACCAATTCTTTCAACCATAACTGATGCAGTGAGTAGCTTATTTTTCTGTAAAAAAAATAAAATAAAATCATGACGCATCTCCTAATTGTAGAAAAGAGGTTTCTTTTATTTCAGAAGAGTTAAATTACCAGATTAGTCTAAAATTACTACATTTGGATAAGAGCTGCCCAAAACATCATCCATCCAGGTTTCAATAATGCTGAACCGCCTCAACTCGGCCTTAATGACTGAGATCAGATATCACTTGAAAATTTTCTGAAGTTGCATCATATAAAACAGGCAGCAGAAATCACAGTGAAAGTAATAACATTTCCACACACACGGTGTGATGAGAACGCACAGGATTGGGACTCATAAGAAAAAAGTTTGCTAGGGAGCATAAAGATTAGACTTTGAAGCAATGGAAAAAGGTCATGGGGTCTGATAAGTCCAGCTTGAGGCTATTTCAGGGTGCATCGCTTCCCTTCTTACTCTGATACGCCCATCATGCATAGTGTCCACTGTACAAGCCTCTGGAGACAGTGTTATGATCTGGGGTTGCTTCAGTTGGTCAGGTCTAAACTCAGCAATGTTATGTGCCAATAAAATGAAGTCAGCTGATGATGAGAATGTGCTTAATGATTTTAGGGTTTATGCTTCTCTCCCCTGATGGCACGGCCATATTCCAGGAATCAAACTATGAGTGTGTGGTTCTGGGAGCATGATTGATTCATTTTTCAGACCTGAACTGGATACCAGAGTCCTGACCTTATCCCGATTTAAAATCTTTGTGACGCCTTCAACAGCACATCCCAGAGTCGCTCGACTCACCCATCATCAATACAAGAACTCGATCAATGCAAAAAAAAGGTTATTCACAGCATGTTACTTGTTAGCAAATGACTTAAAAGTAAGCTTTTCACTTTTGATTAACCAGGAACAGTTAGTACTTAAAAGAAAAATCAGGTTTATGTGACAAATACACAGAATGATATTAAGTAGAAACTGGAGTTAATTTATAGGCAGACTATTGCATTGATCAAACAAATCACAAATTACACTAAGAGACATTGCTTTGTGTGGTTTGAATAAAAGACCTAGCTAAAGACAAAATTTTAAAGATGCATGTGATCCATGCATTGTGCATCTTGTACAGAAGATGCACAGATAATATTAATGTGATTATCAATAGCAATGTCTACTAACTTTGGAAAACATTTTTCTATATTGCCTACAATGATGCTTGATTGCATGCTGATAGATTTCCAGTGATATTTAGCTCACTTTACTTTTACCAAGAAAGAGCAATTGCAGCAGTGCTTTAGTCCGTCCAGTTCATATCAACTTCCACTCTAATATCACCATCAAAACCATCGAGCTCGTTATCTCAAACCAATAGCCATCTTTCTCACAACTCAATGAGACTGTATCATATTGCTGTAGCTGTAATACTTTCTGGAACTTTCAGTCTGGATTTCTCATCAATAAGATGTTCAACAGTATTTCTTACATTTTAAATAATTTCCTCCTATTAAACATCATTGTCGTCCCATCCTGTGAAGAGTTTGCATTTGAACATTCTTCTCTCATCACTTTTGACAACGCTTGCTAGAAATAATAGCTTCTAAAATCATTTTAAAAATAAATACATTTTTTTTTAAAAAGCATTAGTTTAACATCTGGCTCTCGATGATCAAACAAGAGGAAATGCTAAGCCTATGAATTAAGGCTGAGTTTTTAATCATTAATGTTGAAAGTGTACTATAAAGTGGGTTAATAAATAAAGTGGGTTAATTATTTGGGAGTAAAGTCACCCACACAAACACACTCATTTTAAAGCACCATTCTTCTGAATAAAAATAAAACAAAATCAAAGTTTTAGAACTGGGTGTTTCGCTTAAATTTAATTGCTCATTAAGTGCTATTTGAAATGCAGAGTTGAAAAATTGCAGGAAAAAAAGAGAGCAAACGGTCACGTGATTAACACCCTGATTATAGCACTTAAACAAAACTTACACAAAATGTAAAAATATTACACAACTCAAAGCAACAGTATGTGCTGAGGCCCTGGCCTAAGTTAAAACCTTTGGGCCATCCTGTTACCTGATCACCTGCAGGTAATTACACAGGCTGTAATTTTCGCACGTGCTGTGGGGAAAATTGTTTGTTTGTTTGTTGTTGTTGTTTGTTTGTTTTTAAATCAGGCTTTACGTGCTCACCACCACTCACCTGAGCTATCAACCGCGGACCTTCGCCTCAGACTATCGACATCGGTTGACATCGCGTGTTTTGCGCTTCGTGTAAGACGCCGCCTCAGCGTCTTCATCAAATTGTTCCGATAATAAACGCGCGCGTCTCCCAATGCGCGCGGCTGGCTGGCTGACGCGCGCCGCCGATACCAGGGAGCAGGCGCGCGCCGCCGATACCAGGGAGCAGGCGCGCGCCGCAAGGGTTGCCTTTTCACGCGCGGGCAAACTTTATACGTTTTTTTTTTTTTGAACGCTAATGCAAGATAACATCAACTAACCTTTATAATATGTCATAATAATTTTATACGCCTTTACTAAGACTATTTAACTATCATGGGTAACCACATAGCAATCTAAAATAACACAATGAGAAGATATTTATATTCATAAATCTCAATATTGTTATAGTGCCAACATTAACTAGCTAGATAGCATTCCTAAAATGTGACCAGGGTTAAAATAATAATAATAATAATACAAACGTATGAATACTTGTAGTCCATCACTGTATTTTTCTAGTTAGATGACCTACTAACATGACCTGATATATTTCAAACGGTAGAGAAAAAACTCTGACAAAAAATAATAATATATTTACTCACTGTGGAAATACAGTGTCAAATACTTTTTGTTTATTGCTATAAACAAATGCACAAACTACAGTTGTAAGTTCATTTCAAAGTATTTTGCAGGCTATAAACTGAAAAACATAATTTAACATAAGGCTATACCTTACGTTAAATAAGGTACAAAAGGTATAGCCTTATGTTCAATTCGAAGGCTTTAAAAATCATATATTGAGTCAGAGTTTTATACAAATCAAAGGATTTTTCAGCTGTACAGTATATCCCATGTGGCTGCTGGTAGTCTGTACTGTAGGCAAATGAAAAAAATATTGTACAAATTTATCCTGCTAAAAAAAAAAAAGAAGAAGAAAGAAAAGTCACTTGACTTTCCGAGCTTATGTTTTTTTGATTCAGTTACAAATCTAATTAATATCTATTATGTAATAAATGCTATTTTGTCTCCAAATTGAATATTTGCCATTTCTCTCCTGAAAGACACCATTTTCTCTGCAAACATCGTGAAATTCAGGAACATTACAGAGGTTAATATCACAGGTGTGAAACACTGACCACTCCAAGCTATCTAGAATTAATCACAGCACCTGTTAAATCATTCAGATAGTTTACATGTCGATATCAATCCATGAAGAAGACAGTAAATACTACCAATGACACCATTAACATGGAAAGTAAGGCTTAAATTATTTATACAATGATATACCTTATTTTATTCACCATGTCATTCAAAAATATATACAGCATTTTTTGTTTAACTGTATTTAAATCTCTTATACAAGGGGCTTTCAAATCAAACCAGAACCATGAATGAAGGTGTAAAACAGAAAACTTTAAGCACAGTACGGTGATAAGACTCTTAGCTGCAGTAAGACATTTGAATGGTGCAAATGTTTTAGAGAATGTTGTATGTCCGTGAATGACAATCAAGTGGCTCGGAGCCCACTGCAGTCATTTACATGAACATTCAGCAAGTAGAATGCCTGTTTCTTGAAAATCGACATATAACTTTTTGTCAACTTGCAGAAGAGACGCATCTGCCTGTGGGAACTGTACAGACAATCATTCACCAACACCACTGGCACATTACAGAACCGCAGCTGGGAGTTCTTGCCACATCCCCCATACAGTTCTGACCTCACTCCAAGCCATTTCCACATGTTTGGGCTATTAAAGGAGTTCCTGGGATGCCAACGTTTCAGATATGAAGCAGACAGAGTCTTATCATGGCTCTGGCATACTGAGAAAACTTTCTACCTTGATGGTACCCAAGCACTAGTGAAACAACGAGATAAGTGCATTAGTTTAGCAGGGGATTATACAGAGAAAAAGGTAGTTTTTACTCTCATAACCATGCTCGACAAATAAAAAGTCTCGGTTTGACTCGAACACCCTTTTTAGATACCTATACAAAAAACAACAATGTATACCTATACAATTTTGCATTTTGTATTTAAAAAAAATGGTTTTCAGCGAGCAAACAATGAACATATCCTCCAAGCTTAATTTTGCTGATGTGAAAATACTGCACTGTACATTGTTGCATGGACAGGAGGTTAGTAAGTACAGGAAAGTATACTACAATTCTTTCTATATTACATATGGAAAGATGTTTGTACCCTCTCAATTTTAACATTTTTATTTTGAAATTGCATATGAAGCTTTGGCCTTTAATTAAAGCAAACTGAATTTCATTTTTTTTTTTTTAATGAAATTCTTAGATGTAAAGCACATGATTTTTAAATTTGAAGCACAACCTCAGATTTTAGACACATTTAATCAAATTCAGGCTCATCATAAGGCGCTAATAATCTCTTAACCTTGGACCTCATTTATTAAGCTAAAATAGATTGATTTACTTTAGCAACTTTTGAATTTGTATTTGTTCTCATTTGCTTTTGTTGTTGTATTCTAGAATATAGTTGTCTGCATTACATATACAAATTCTATTTCTTTTTTTAGTCATCATCAATCAATTATTCAACCGTTTAAATTATGTAAAAAAAAAAAAAAAAAAAAAGGATTCATATGCAATTTCAAATTTAAATGTGCACAAGTCAAATCCAAAATATAAGACATTCGGAGTTAAAAGAAAATGAAACTTACAAAACACAATGCAAAAGTGAGCCAAAGCAAAATGTGAAATTGAAGTATGTACAAAAGAATAAAGATAAAACTGTGAAAATACATGATAACGTACAAACATAGCCTTTCTGATAGAACTGTACAGCAATCACTTTGAACAGAAGCAGAACAACACAACAAACAAACAATTTTGCCAACATCTTCTTTACAGTCAGTTCATTAAAAATGCCCTTGTGTTCACACAGCCTACATCTACAATGAAACATGTTCGTAATTGCACCAGGCAACTTCATATGAAAGTACAAGGTAAAAATAATATCTTTTAAGAATACAATTTCTCTTTGTAAGAACGTACTAACACTATCATTTGTTTAGATCAGTTCCATGAGCCAAGACAGAAAACACAGTCGCGTGTGGATAAACCAGAGGACTGACCCCTACTGCATATATGACGGTGTTATGATCCAGTCCGATACACATTAACTTACAAGTGCCATAGCTCAGATTAACGTTGACAAAAAATAATCTCTGTAGGTAAGTGGAGGCTCAGTGGTTTGAGGCATTGATTGAAATTCCAAGTAAGTTTGGAGGAAAGCATAAACCAAATGAGCGAATGTAAATCTAATGCAGCAGCCAATTTCCTTGTACTGCATGCTGTGAACTTCGCGATTGTACCCATCCTGTGGTGGTATCCTGTGGTGGTACTCATCCTGTGGTGGTATCAAGCTCCTTTAGCATAGCTTGCCCCAGGTGACATGAACGCAGCCTTATACCAAGTGTACTGATTTGCAATTGCAAAGCTGCCACTTTAGTTCACACAAACAATAATCTGTAAATAACATTATCATGTCGAATCATTTTTAAATTAGCAATACTTCATGTGACATCACAACTGTAGCGTACATTTTCTGAGAACGATGTTGATATTTTCTTGTACCTTAGGGGTGCTGGTTTGTTTAAGTAAGCTTCATCAACTTCATCTCACCAAGCACAGGTGCATGACGCAGATGCACTTGACGTCCAATACACTAGCTTAGCACTAGCTCTGCACTACTGATGGCAAAACTGATAGATGGTCGCTCTCAATCAGAACCCATCTGTGTCCCGGAGAAATCCCCAACCAGTTATAGAGCTCCGCATATGAGCATAGACACAGAGACAGGAAACCTGTCTTACATGTTTCTGTCTATTTGTGGTGCAAAGTATCCAGCACTTTGTGATCAAACTAATCAGAGCAACGTAATGCGGGGCAAAGTCAAAAATCTGAGTCAGCATCCATCAGTTCTGCCTCCATTAGGTTGGTTCTGGAGTGGATTGGTGCGATCACTGGTTTCCTGCCCTCTGATCGAGGTGTTGTTATGCCTGTCCTGCCACCGCCCACTGACGTAGGCATCTCCTGCCCTGAATAGTGGAACACTCCGTTAGATCCTTTAGCCTGCCAGGCCGCTTGTTTAAACTGACCTCGTCCCTCGTGTTGGCTTGGCGTCAGTGGGTTGGCGAGGTTAAGGCCAGGCTCCCTGCTGCGCTGGCTCGATGGAACATATCCAAGCCCCCCGTATCTCTCCTGGTACGGGATTGGACACGAAGGTCGGAATTCCGGGAAGGACCCTGGAAGGACGTTCTCTTCTTGATGCCGTTGGCGGTCCCACAGGTTCGCCACGAGGCTGCGGTGCGCCGGGAGCTTTGGGAGGCGAGGGACAGCGCTGGGACCGAACTCTCTGTGACGGGAGTTCACGTCCTCTTGAGCAGGCCCTACTGTACGCACCTCCTTCTTTCTCCTCTTCTTTTTCCTTTTACGTTTCATCATCTCAGGGGAGATATCGGCTTCGACCATCCACAATCTGTTTCGCTCTTCAGGAGGAGGCACTGCACAAAGAGGTACAGTTGTAAGTAACACTGGTGTTTAGGTGAAACTTTGAATTTGAATATAACATCATAAACATGGTAACATCATAAACATGGTCTTTTCTAACACTTTAGATTACATCATTTAATATCGTTTTTTTTTTACATTTTGCTTTAGGTACACTATAAGGTACACTATTATGTTAGCAAAAGAATTTATTTTACCTGCATTACTTAATTGAATAATCTGATTGGACAAGAGGGTTTCTACAAGCGGTGATAATGGAGCATAACAGCACTGGGACGTTTAACTATATCACGTATATCACACTTGAGGTCATGCTGTTGTATTCAGTACAACAGCACTCCCTCTTGTGTGATATTGCTTAATTATGTACATTAAATGTGGATGTTTTTAGTCATGGATTGATGAAATACTGGTGAACGTATTTGTATTTTTGTTAAGATTCAAACACAGATCCATAATGTGTGCTATTTACTCCCACTTATAGAGGATTATAGTTACATTTTATGGTTTATAATTTATTTATATGTAAACCCATGCAGGAAAGTTAAAGGCATTGTTAATCACCAAGTTTTCTTCTCAACTTATTCCTTCTTCACTGTCCAAGACGTGAAGAGGACAGAAAAAGCATCTCAAACCACCAAACTTTAGTACTCACCCGGTGTACCAGTGGGCGTAACTGAGATGTCCTGAGGTAAAATAGCACCTCTTCGTGCCACCATCTTTGTCACGTGCTGGGCCCAGGCAGAGGACATTTCCATGGACGGCTCATTCAGTTCAAAGTTAATACCCGCTATGCAAATGTGACAAATTCCATCAGTGTTTCGTAGCATTCATAATTATATCTTTTTGTCATTTACTTTAAAAATTCTTCTTCTATTTCATAATACTAATTTGATCTCAGCAAATTCCTTAGCAGATCATTGAAATCTGATTTTATCTCCACATGTCCAGCAGGTGGTGCTGTACTCACCCACAGGTCCCTCATGAGAGACCGTGTGCATGCTGAAGGACAATTCTTTTTCCGGGTCCATTTGGATTTCCTTCCGCTTCGAGAATGCTTTGGCTATCATCTTGCTCTTCTTGATGCGCTTCGGCTCGTCGTCACTGCGTCCAATTATCCTTAGATTACAGGAAAAGGCGTTTAAAGTGAATTTAAACACAGACCGGACATCCCGTAATGGGGATTCCTAGGAGTTACGGTGTAATTCCGACTATGAAACGTACTAAAGAGGTCACTTTAAAGGAGGCACCTTTTAAATAGACCTACCTACACCAGGTGCGCTTCCAAATGAGGATAGTGGCTTTGGTCCACACCCACGTGCTCATGGCGATGCCGGTGCCGAACATAGAGAACAGATTGATCTTCTCCACCAGCAGACTGGGCCGGTTTTTGATGGTGCACTCTGGGATTGGCTTTTTAGTCTGATGCGCTATAGTGACATTAGCTTCACATCTGCGAAAAACAGTACTTTTGTAAGCTGAATCATTTTAAACGTATTAATTAAATAATAAAAAGCTTCTTTTTTTTAAATGCTTACAGCACAAATTCCCTAAAGCTCCGTTCCCATTCCGCCTGGTTGAAGAAGTCGTAGAAATGGCATCCGAAAGTGATGAAAACAAAACCGAATGCTAGAAAACCAAATATACCTGGTAGGG
This sequence comes from Clarias batrachus, assembly GCA_003987875.1. Lineage (NCBI taxonomy): Eukaryota > Metazoa > Chordata > Actinopteri > Siluriformes > Clariidae > Clarias > Clarias batrachus. Next base: position 733,976 of record QMIH01000093.1, read on the forward strand.
GGAGAGAAAAGTATTTAGCTCTGTGGTCAAGTTTTGTAGCACCGTGATAAAAAAAAAAAAAACCTGAAAATTAGGAATGGATTTACGCTGGTAATGGTTTCATACTAAAAAATAAATAAATAAATAAATAAATAAATAAACAAATAAATAAAGACAACGCTAGCAGAAGGAAAGTAACAGCTGATGGTTTATGTGTTGTTTTATATGATCAGTCGCAACTGGTCATGTTGGATGTTGAAGGATCCCAAGGCAGTAAGGACAAAACATACGAGAGGTGTTCAAGTCAAACCAAGACTTTTGAGAGTAAAAATCTCCTGCTACACTAATGCACTCATCCCAGTGTTTCACTAGTGCTTGGACACCATCAAGGTAGAAAGTTTTCTTATTACACAGGAGCCATGATCAGCCTGCCTGATTTCACGTCTGAAACGCCGGCCTCCCAGGAACCCTTTTATGGCAAAAACATGTGGAAATGGCTTGGAGCGACTGTACTGTGACTTAGTCTCAATAGTCTTTTCTAAATGCTAAATCAGTTTCACAAGAAGTTTGACTTGACCGCCCCTTGTACTTTACTTAGAGCTGCACAACAGTTCTTTTCTGACATGAAATAAAACCTGTGTCTCTCAACAGCACCTAACCCTAGGTAAGCATTTCTTTACAGCATTTGGCAGACGCCCTTATGCAGAGGCACTTACATTATTATCTCCTTATACATCTGAGCAGTTGAAGGTTAAGGGCCTTGCCCAAAGGCCCAACAGGGACAACTTGGTGGTTGTGGGGTTTGAACATGGGACCGTCTGAACTATAGTCCAATTCTTTAACCACTGAGCTGACCCAGCCCTACCCCTGACCCAGGTCTATCCCTGACCCAGGTCTATCCCTGTCCTAGCACTGCAGCTTGTTAATGCTCTTAAACTTAAATGAACTTGGTAATGTTAGAAAGCACAAGATAAATAACCTAAACTGATGAAAACTCTGGCACTCAGGCACTTTTCATGGCTGCTATGGAAACAAAAACTCGTCCTAAATAAAATGATTAATCGATACTAAACACATTACCCCTTATAAGTATTGTAAAAAAAAAATTATTTGTAATCAGTCTGAAAAAAAGGGTTTGTGAAAAATATAAATAAGTGCTATGCAGAAGATAACTGTACCGAGTCTCAGCATGGTCTCGTTGATTTTGCTCGCTGCTTTTTCACTCAGCAGTCCTGGATGCTTGCTTTTGATGGAAAATAATGTCATGACCCCTGCAAACAAAATTTTTATCTGAATTAACTACGTCTTAAAATGAATCAAGAAGTAAAAGACTGCTGTCTTTCTGTTTTACCATCTTACCTCTTACGAGGAAATAGCCACCAACAGTGAGCACCACACCTATTGGAGCCAGAACAAACCCAGCACGGTATCTGTAGTTTTTGTAGCCAACGAAACAGATTCCACTAACAGAGTCTCCATCGACCTGTGTAATGTTCAGCAGAGTTTAGGACTACTGTGGCATGTAATCTGTAACAACACACACACAAAAAAAAAAAAAAACCAACAGGAATAAGCAGCCTTACCTCTGCAATGGCCAGTATAGCCACTGTGAGGATAAACGGGATGGACCATGTGACCAGGTGGAAGTAGGACGTCTTTCCAGACAGAGGTTGGTGCGTAGTGCCCAGGGCTTTGAAAGATGTGTGCCAGGCGTAGGTAAGCATAACGAACCAGATGACCCCTGACATCAAGGAGTAGTACACAATGATGAAAATGATGACGCATGAAAGCGTCTCTGTCGACCTGGAGGCAGGAAAAAAAAAAATCCTAAGTCATCACACCATGTTCTAGATGTTCTGAAGTAGTAAATTCTTAACGATCTTCTTAATCCTCTTTCTTACGAGGGCTCTCCCAGCCGCATGGTGTTGTCGCTTTTGCACACGATCTCTTTGCGAGCTCCGTCCATGAACTGAGCGAGCCACCCGATGCTGCCCACGAAGAAGCAGGCGTTGACGTAGAACAGGATTACGGCCGGGTAGCGGTTGGAATTTTTCCAGTCGGCAAGAAATGTCGCCTGTAGGAAAGATAAGCGAGTTTTACACACTGTACAGGATTAGGAAAAGATTAGGTGAATATTAGAGAATATCAAATACTCGCAAGAAAACGCAAGTGATGCAAACATAACTTGCTGGATGACAATGGAACATACAGTGGTGGCCAAAAGTAGTAAAGCAACGTATGCCATGATGTCACCCATGTTGTGCTAATTAACTGAACTGAACAACTAGTAAAAATCTGGCAACTATAGTATTCAGCTTCTGGAGCCATGGCCTGGGCGAATAGAAAACTGTTAGACGATGATGAAGAAGACAGGAGCAGTCAAGGATCTTCTCTACATGATCTTCAGGAACGGACTGAGTGACCCCAGAGTACTGCAGACGCCTTTCAGACTCCATTTCCCAGCCAGATCTAGCAGGCTTTCAAGAATACACGACTTCAAACTACATGTTGATTGTTGCGGCAAATTATTCTTATAATCCTGATCATCAGTATTTAAAAATTTTTAGAATGTTATTAATGAGAGTTGTTACTATCCCAGGAGACTTAGGGCACATGGCAGGGTACACCCTGGACAGGGTGCCAATCCATCGCAGGGCACAGACACAAAAACACTCATTTACACTCACTCATTCACACACTACGGGCAATTTGGGAACGGCAATTAGCCTAACCTACATGTCTTTGGACTGTGGGAGGAAACCGGAGTACCCGGAGGAAACCCACCAAGCACGGGGAGAAGATGCAAACTCCATGCACACAGAGACGGGAATCGACCCTGGCCGGGGATCGAACCCGGACCCTGGTGGTGCAAGGCGACAGTGCTAACCCCTACACCACCGTGCCGCCTACATATTTTATATCAGTAGAAATTATAGTCTGTAATTTAAACATGTTGATAGATAATGCTTTTTTTTATTATTATTATTTGTTTATCCGAAAAGAGAATTACAAGTTGCAAGGGCAACATGAATACTATTGTACGAATCTCGTCATTTCGTCGTACAGTATCCGACCTCACACATCATTGCTGTTCACTTACCAGCGTGAAGAAGGTGCACAGCAGGGTGATTGAGCCGAAGGTGGCGATGTAGCCGTGCATGTTGGAGTGTTCCTCCTCAGTGAAGAGCGGATTGTCGCACTGAATCCCACAGCCCTCCACGTCCTTGTACCAGCTGGCCTGGATGTCCGTTTTGACCAGAGGAGCTTCACATTGTCCTGATGTATTGAATTTGATTTTCTGCACCTCATTCTAGGAAAAAAACAAAAACAAAAAAAAAGACAGTTGCTTTTGCGTCACTTACTCAGAAATGTAATTATATGTTGAGCAAACTTGGGATAAACATAATAATAAACTGATCAGGAACATCAGGAAGCTTTATACCGGGCAGCCGATGGGAAACTTGTCTGTGTTTTCACACTTTAGGAAGTTGGGCCACCCTCGCTCCCGCTCCACTATGCTGCAGGGTCGGCGGGTCGACTGGCACAGGGTCTGGCTGGGCAGCTCCACTTTACCGTTCTCACACTTGGGCATGTAAACAGCACACAGTAAAGGCTGAATGACCGCCCAGCACCGAGGAGCATTTCTCAGACCTGAAGGAGAAAATATGTCATTTTCCTTTAAACATCATGTCTTTCTATCGAGTGCTAATCAGCAATATGTGATTCTATTTTTACAGTTAAATTTACTTACATTTATTATGTTGTACATTATTAAACAGTTATTTATCTATTTAGCAAAATTTGCACAGTTTTCATGTCTCAACCGTCAGAGCACAAAATGCGACTTCTAACTCGAACCTGGCAACCATTTCAAGTAAGGTTCATCCATGAAGGCCTCCTTGTCACACCAGTGGTCACCTCTAACATAGAATCAAACATCATCTCAGGTTTCCAGGCAGTCAGACTGCTGTATTAAATTTTACAGTACAAACCAAAGCTTTCATCAGTCCAAGGTAACCGGATTGGACCTACTCTTGAAGCTGGAACGCTCTTCTCAACTCTGAGTTCAGCAAGGTGACGTCAAATCAACATGGCTGCTCAGAGCATCTCCCATAAACAACGAAGCACTTCTTACCTTCAAGTGAAATGTAAAGTCTGATGTGTGCTAGTGTTAACTTTAGATCAATCAACACACAGATATACTGAACATACGCTTGTTGAATATAAAGCATTTGCTGAAAATGCACTTCACTGTTAGGAGGAGGTAAATACGAAGGGCGTTCGAGTGAACCCTGGACTTTTTCTAGGGCACAACAGAACACAGTCATGAGAGTAGAAACTCCCTTCACTTCTCTATATTCCCCTGTTACACTAATGCACCTATGCCAGTGTTTCACTAGTGCTTATATACCATCAAGGTAGAAGGAATTATCCGTATGCCGGAGCCATGATCAGACTGCCTGCATCACGTGAGAAACGCTGGCCTCCCAGGAACTCCTTTAACAGTGTTGGTGAATGATTGTAAGTGTTGCTTGCATGCTTTTTTAGGATCAGGTAATCCACTCCATCGGGTAATTCTTAGCTAACAAAAGACAAATGTGAAGGCGAGCATGTTTTTTTTTAATCCCACTCTGGAGTTTACACACACAGATGTCAAAATGTATGTGATTTTGAGTTTCGGAAGCATGTCGAATGCCGCCTGAGCATATACAACAATCAGTCATGAATCTTCTACTCAGTGTCAGATCAATACATCACCATGACACACAGCCCTATAGAAAGAACTAAAACAAATACCAGCAAACAAATTGCAAATATTAAAAGAACTTCATTCATCTTTAATAACTGCTTGTCAGGGTTTGTGTGGATTTTGGCATGAACACCGGGTGAAACGTGGGAATACACCCTGAATAGACGCCAGTCATCCACTCGTTCACACCTAAAGCATAGCCAATCCGCCTAACTGCATGCTGTAGAGAGGTGGAAACTGGAGAACCCAGAGGAACCCGCTCAGACAGAAGAGAGCAGTAGCTGCAGAAATACAGAGATTGATATAAACAAGGCAGTTCTGAACACAGAATGCCCGCGTTGGAAGCCACACACTCCTGCATGCTTGCCGCCGCCGCTCAACCCGCCACTCACTGTCAAGGTGAGTTTGGATACTTTGGAGGCATTAGAGGTGGTAAAACGTCATCGTTTCTTTATAATCCTACAGAAGGGGCACTAAACTGTGTTCACATTTTCATCCCGTGTGAGTGAGTGAATTATTTGTAAGTTTGTTAAGAAACAATAATTACGGTGGATGACAGAGATAGGTGATGTTCAGTAACAATGTAGCTTTGTGTTTAATTTCATTTTAAGTCAAATGTAAACTCTTGCATTTGAAGTCAGTTTGTATTGTTAAAAATCTGGCCTTGGTTTTTAAGTGAGAGAACCCGAATCATAAGGAATTGATCATTAAAATGGAGGTTTAAATTCTGGGAAAATCGGGATATTTATAAAATCATGATACTTATAGAATTGCAATTTTTTTATTCGGCTCAGCTCCGAGGTATCAAACCCTGGGCCCTGGTGCTCTTCACTGGAGCATCATGCTGCCCAACAGAAATACATACGTCCTTTATTTGTTAAGGAAAAGCATTGGTATAAATATGACTTGTAGGACAGAGAGAAGTGTGAGGAGACACAGATACAAGAGACTCAATAGTGTCACTATAGTGAGGATTTTAAGATTGAAGTGTGAATGAGGAGGAAAAAGTGTGGAATGGATCATTAATGGGTGCTAATGGTACTTAAAGAGGGATTCAGGAACAGGAAATCTAACTCATTTCAATGTTTTATGCAAATTAACAGCTATTAGTAGCTGCTTTGTGTTTCATCGCTTGAAATTGTAGGACAGGTGAAAAAAAAAAAGGAAGTATTTTTACAATTGGCGGCATGGTGGCTAGGTGGTTAGCACTGTCGCCCTGCACCTGCAGGGTCCAGGTTCAATTCTCGCCGCGGGTATGTGTACATGGAGTTTGTATGTTCTCCCTGTGCTTGGTGGGTTTCCTCAGGGTACTCCGGTTTCCTCGCACAGTCCAAAGAAATGCAGATTAGGCTAATTGGTCTTCCCAGATTACCCGTAATGAATGTGCGATCATACAAATGGGAATAAATACAAGGGTCACTATTGGCCTACATGGTCCCTATTTGGACTACAGCCGTTCCTAAATGGATGGATAGATTTTTACATTAATAATGATTAAAATAATAGACAAAAATATATATCAAAAATATGATAAAAAAATAAAAACAAAGTTGCAAACAAAATGTGATGTAAACACCAACACTGGGGTGGTAGGGTTTGTCTAGGAATTTCTAGGAATTGTTTGGGGTTTATTTTCACACCCAGATATACGGTATTATTAAATAAGAAAACTTACATTATAATGGAAGGAATAATATATATATACACATCAACAACAATATATCTAAAACAGAGAGTGTGTATATATGTATACACACACACACACACTGTTTTAGATATATTGTTGCTGATGTGTATAATATTACTGTTTTTAGATATAGCTTTGAGTTTTGTTATTAAGGGAGAAAAAGTAATCATTAACATTTTTTAAAAAGTGAAACTTGAACAAAATCGGAGAAAATTGAACTATTGATTGAATTGAATCAAATTTTTTTAAAATTTGAATGATTATTTGTATTTGTTACATACACACACACAAACAAACACACACACACACACACACACACAGTATATACAGTATGTCTGAACATGGTACACATATACTGTATAGCTGTGTATGTATATATAGCTTTGAGTTTTGTTATTGCACTTGATGAAAAAAAAAGTGTGAACTTGTTCCATGAATGAAAGATTTCCCTCTTTTAATTTTCCTCCATGTTTGACTGTTTCCTGTGTATTTATTGTTGTTGTTGTTTTATACCTGGAACATAAACTCTTACCAGACCACATGGCCAACTTCTCAAAAGCTTCTTCCTGCGTCTCGGAGTCTTCAGCCAGCACCAGGGACGTGTGTGTGTACGGCAAAGGCGACCCGAGACACGTATTGTACTTCAACGCCTCACAAGTCGTCGTTTTCTTGCAATACTCATTAGACAAACTCTCATTTAGGGGGAACATCACGGCCTGGCTCGCCAACACGGTGCCAAAACAAACCCACAGCATCCCAAAGCCCCGGACAATCGACCTGGGAGACATTTTGGAGAGCAGAAACAACAACAACTGCTTTTGAACTGGAATGTGCAAGTTGGTGTCGTCCGTTAATTCCGTTAATTCATCGCGCGAGCCGAGAATGTTCCAGAAAGCAACTCCGAGAGCATGTCTCCAGGACCGTTCACGTAATAATAACGGACTTCTTTTTATCCGCACAACTTCCAGGAATGTCTTCTTCTTCTTCTTGTCCTTTCCTCTATTCTATCTAAAAGCAGAAACTCCACTCCGACGCGAAGGCTTCAGCGCGTAAAGAAAGACCAAAAAAAAAAAAAAACAGGATTGTATTCACTTTTTAACTGTAAGACGTCCTCAAGATGTTAAAAAAAAAAGGAAGAAAAGAAAGTACAGAATGGCTCCAGCACCATCCCCCACTTTTTGGATGGAGAGAGAGAGAGAGAGAGAAAAAAATCTGGCCTCCGAGAGTGTAACTCGATCCCCAGGCTGCTGGTTCAGCCCCCAGAATTTTTTTTTTCTCAGTAAAAAAAAAAAAACGGGGGGGAAAAGTTTCAACCCACGCAACATCTCAGTACATGAAAAGATGAAACGATCATGATGTCTTTGATCGCCAACAGCTTTTTCACGCGCGCGGAAGGTGCACACTCTCAGCGCGCCAAGGTCGCACTGACGTTCCTAAAAAGCCAAACTTTTCCCCCCCATCCCCCTCAAATGTGTGTGTGTGTGTGAGAGAGAGAGTTGTAGTCGAGCAGAAACTTTTAGTCCATCCTCCATGCATGCCAGTGTGTGTGTGTGTGTGTGTGTGTAGTCCAGTTCCTCACACTAACAAATACACATGCTTTCTTCTGCTCTCCATCTGTCACATTAAATTAAAATTGTGTTCAAATTCAAATCCGTTTCTCGTGCACTGAGAATTATAGTTCTACAGTATCGTACAGCAGTACAGTACAGTACTTCCGAATCGTTATTTCATATGAGGCCAACATCGCTGACTACTTCCCACAGGTTAGTTTTTTTTTTTTTTTTTCGCCCACCATGCGGAAGGCTCCGGTTCGATTCCCACCCAGTGTACAAAAAAAATACTAGCCACTGGAAGCAGTTCCGGTCCAGAGCCTTGATAAAATAGCATGGTTGCATCAGGAAGGGCATCCAGTGTAAAACCTGGTGCCAAGTTCTGTTTGGATCGGATGGTCCGCCGTGGCGACCCCTGGACAGGAGCAGCCGAAAGACTAACAACAACAACAACAACAACAACCCACTTACCACACTTGACTTTGTTAGAATACACTGAGGTTACTGAAACAACAGTTCTGTCAGTCGACTCTTCTAGCCCGGTCACATTATAACCACTGACAGGTGAAGTAAATAACGTTGATCAGCTCATTATAGAGGCACCTGTCCAGGGGGTTGGGGTGGGGATATTTTAGGCTACAGTGAAGTGAACAGTTGATGAAAAGTAAGGTTTTGTGCGACTTTATCAAGTTGTTAAGGCTAGATGACCAGATCTGAGCATCTCCAAAACAGCAGATCTTATGTACACACTGGTTAGCACCTAAAAAAAAGTTTAACAAGGAAGGACAACCGGTGATCCGGTAACAGGGTCATTGAGTGAAGGCGAACTGTCTGGGCCTGAACAATTGGGGCACGAGGCGTGGTATACCCTGGACATGGTGCCAATCCATCACAGAGCACGCACACATACACACACACACACACACACACACACACACGTCATCTGCAATGCGACAGTGCTAACCATTAAGCTACCACATTGCCTGCAAGAATACACTGCTTGGTAAAAAGAAATGTCACGCACATTCAGTGCTATGCTAGATAAACTATAGGGCTTACTCACAAATAAATAAATTAGGAATGTAACTGATAACTCGTATTCATCACTTGGTGCTCTTCAGCACATTCAGACATGAACCTGATGGAGTTTGTGAATTGCTGAAATGACATATACTGGGATATACGTTTGAATCAGGTTGTGGCTGGTGTGCAGTGTTGCCTTTCCAGAATAGGACCTCCTTAAAAGGCATGTGAAACATGGCTACTATAGAGTGAGTCAGAGAGGAGACCACACACGCTCTCTCTCACACACACACACACACACACACTCTGAACGTGAGGCCCAGTACCTCCCTGGCTCTCTATAATTCTGTCTAGTTGTGAATTCATCGTCATGAATATCTGAGAGTGCCGCTGCCTCACAGCTCCAGTGTTTCTGGTTTGATGGACTGGCGTCCCATACAGGGTGTACGTACTACCTCCTCATGCCCAGTGTTACCAGTGTAAGCTCTGAACTCACCATGACCCTAACCCAAACACATCAAACTCCGTGCTGAAGGACATTAAAACAATCGTTCCAAACATTTGAGTGTTTTCAGTTTTAGTAACATGACCAGTAGTGGAAGACGTCACCAGTCAGTTCATCCTGCATTTTTTATTTATTTAACAAAAATTGCCTGCATGTGGGCAAAACCCTCATGAGTACCTCTATGATTCAACATCTTGTAGATCCACCGTTAGCAGCAATAACTTTGCTGATGCAATCATTGAAGGAATCGTTTGCTCTATGACTTTGTCAGTCTCGCATCGTTTTTTGGCTAAATTTATTGGTGTGCCTCGGGTCATTGTCCTGTAGCATGACCCTATTTTGCCCAAGATTTAGCTGTCAGACAGATGGCTTCACACTGGCCTCTAGAATACTTCGGTATACAGGAGTTCATGGTCACTGTAAGGTGCCCGGGTCCTGCGGCTGCAAAACCAAGCTGGAATCATCACCTCTCCGGTGCTGCGCGTGACAGTAGCTATGAGGTGTTTCTGCTGAAATGCAGTTCGGTTATCACCTCTTTAAACAGGAGAGGTTTTCTTCAGGCTTCTTCTTTGTCTTTCGGCTGTTCCCTTTATTGTCTGCCTCCATCTAACCCTGTCCTATAAGAGGTTTTCTCCTGGCAATCCTTCCAAACTAGATTTGTCTTCTTCTAATTGTGCGGTCATGGATTTGCACATTTAACATGTACCTTTTGGGTTTTTTGTTCGCATTTCTCTGAACATTGCAGAGTCTGACCTTGAGGTGAATGTGCCAGGACGTCCAGTGCTGGGAAGACTGGGAGCTGTTTTGAATGCTCTCCACTTGTGAATAACCTTTCTCACTGTAGAACATGTTGAACTCCAACTTGTTTGGAAATTGTTTTATAACCCTTTCCAGATTGATGTGCAGCAACAGTTGTTTCTCTAAGACCATTTGATACTGTATGTCACTCCCTTTTGACACACCTGGATGCTCCAGACCAGCAAACTGCCAAAACTTTTGGTCTGCACACCTGCTGATGACGACTAGCAGCGCCTGGCTGCAACTTATCCTCTTAAATCCTGTAGAAGCAGTAAGGGGGTATTTAGTATTGCCAATGTTTTTGTATGTTTATTCTTTATGGCTTTATTTTTGTCGAATGAATTATTGGATGTCATTCTGGAGCTGGAGAGATCCTGAGAAGAAAATGCGAGGAGTGTTTCTGTAAACCTGGATCCACCTACTGTACAGTTCCTGTGAGTTGAAAGCTTAAGAACATCCTTTATACAGTACACAGCTCTAAACAATGACGAGTTGTTTTATTAAGTTGGGGAAGCCCTAAGAGAGAAAAGCACACGCGTGCAGGACAGTGGCTGCTGACAAACAGCTTCTCGTTGTTTTATGTTCATCAATATAAAATGCATTACATGTACAACAAGGTATTTTAAATCCTCACTCACTTACTCATTCTCTAAAGCACTTCTCCTGTACAGGGTCGCCTGAGGCCTCAAACCCATCAGAAGAGGGGACTCGGGGTACCCCCTGAATGGAGTGCCAATCTATTGCAGGGCACTAGCGCACACACACACACACACACACACACACACACACACACACACACACACACACACACACACACACACACACTCTCTTACTACAGGGAATTTGGAAACGCCGAATGAGGAAAACGAGAAGAGCATGCAAACTCCACGCACACAGAGCCGCAGGTGGGACTCAAACCCTCGACCCAGGAGGTTTAATTAGGTGACCCTTGACCTTCGATCCTTTAATGCTTTATTTGACTTGCTTATATTCCAAAAACATTCTAGGCAGCCAATCAGAAACATGTAATGAGATATTTAAGAGGAGTCTTGAAATATAGTGCATGTAATGTGTAGGTCACTCAAATATGGAATCTTTTTTCCCAGGGATGTACCTGGTACTTACGAGCATGCGCATCATCACAAACACAGACTTGTGATGATCAGGAAACTATTAGAAGTTTATAATGTTATCCAACATGTCCATATGGGTTTTCTCAGGGTTCTCCAGTTTCCTTCCTTCCTTCTCTAAAACATCCCGGGTGTGTTGGAAAACTCATCCACTTACAGTACATGCACAAGACGTCACCTTCATCCCTGGAGTATATTAAGAATAAATCACACACCCTAGCTTGATCATAAACCTTTCTGAGATGGCCATAAAGATAGAAGATATGGATTCTCCTATAGTACAAACTGCAAATATTTCCACTTTAAACAAGTTGTCCGGTGGATGCCATTGATGATGATGGTGATGATGATGATGATGATGTGGCCAATAGTTTATAATTATGATTTATTCACAATTTAGATGAAAATTGTATCAGTGTAACAGCAGACGGAAGTGTTGTGTGTTGTTCGCTGCTATTAGAAATTTTCTATAGGATACAGTTTACATCCAAAGTTTTCATAACAAATGTTGCATAAGTATACATGAATGCTTTGACACAAAAATACATTAGACCTTATACACAAAATATCCGAAGGGCAACATTAGGGGGAAAAAAATGACCCATCCCTGAAATGTATAAAAACATTTATATATTATATACATGCATCATTCTGTGAACTGTGGACGATCGCTGTCCATGTGCTGAACAGGATCAGTAGAGGCAGTAGGAGGCACTTTGCGGCAGGTTCTGAAAATCTTGTGACTTAAATCTGTCATTAAAACGTTCCCTTAGTGAAAATGAATACACATATCACATTACAGCATGAAAGGGTGATTTCTTTTTCATCCCATCCAAACTTCCAGGTGGCCTTTGATGTAATAACCACAGCATGTGTAACATGTCATGTAACGTATCACCACCTGAGGTCTTTTAAAACTCTTCTTATGAACATGCCCATCATACAGAGGTACTGTATCTCTACTGCATGCTGCTTAGCTTGGCTTCATTCTCATTGTCCCAACAGACACGGTGCTAAACGTCAGACAGAGCTGTGCCACGTCTGCAATGTGTCCTTCAGCTCCATGGGTCCGAGTGGTGCTGCAAAGCGTAGTCCTGGAGTTTAATCTGATCTTGGATCTGGTTAATCAGGACCTGAGAAAGCAGGATTCCCACCAGCTGTGAAAAAAACGAACAATCAATTCAATTCTATTCAAAATCAGAATGATGTTAATGAATTAATAAATGAATTATAAAAAATATATATAGTACATTATGGATTTGGACTAGATTTTATTTACATAATTAGAAGAATTGGTGGATTTAAACGTTTGCATACAATTCAATTTAATTTGATCCATATAGCACCTTTAACAGCGCAGTGGTTAAGGCATTGGACTACGATTCAGAAGGTCTCAGTTTCAAAGCCCACAACCACCAAGTTACCACTGTTGGGCCCTTGAGCAAAGCCCTTAACTAACCCTAAATTAGAAAAATTCATAGCTTGGTCAGTTTCCACCCCCCCAATATGAACCTGAAGCTGACGGCGGCAAAGAAAACACCTCCCCGACACGACACAAGGAAAAAACTTTAAAAGGAACCAGACTCAAAGAGGAACCCTTCATCATCTGGATGAGACTGGATAGCACGACCACAAAAACAAACCCCATCTATACCTGTTATATGGTCAAAAGGAACATTTGCATAAACAGGAAATGTATTTAAGTTAACATAAAGTCCACTTTGTTGAGTAAAACAAGTAAAATCTGGTACTGATATTACTGACGGTGAAGTATCCATGTGCCAAAAAAAAATCTTGTTCTTCTCCTTATTGATTGGAAGGAAGGCTATTTCAGACATATGACCTTGCTATGACCTTGAGCCTGTCTGGATCAATTGAAAAATACAATCAGTTCATTTACTGGGTACAGTGATGGTTTTGATCAATATCCTACAAACATTTAGTCACTTTGGTTCTTGATATATGACACTAAAAAGAATCTTGGATGGACTGGATGGATCACTTCAAAATATCATGCAGCAGAGGAATTCAATGTTTAATGCGACCCAAAGCCAGAAACATAAACAATGTACAGTAAGTACAACTGGTAATAATAATTATACATACATCCAAGGATCTAAAGCGGCATAACTTTTGGTGTCATTTTGGTGTTATGTATGAGATGAAACACTAGGGGGCAGGGTGTTCTAGAAAAATGGCACTTTGAACCAGTAAATCATCACATCCAAAGAGTACGGTTACATCATTTACGGATGAATGAGATGCTAAACGTTTTAACCCATTTACAGCTGCATTTGACGCCTCGTACCTGCGGGATGGCGAGGCCCAGCGCTATGCCTCCCAGCAGAAACAGGTTGCTGTGGAGCCAGTTGACGAGTTTGTCGATGCAGCCACTGGTGTGGATAAAAGAGCTGGCCATCACCATCTCCAGCTTCTGCATGCCATGTCCACACATAGTGTTTATTAGAGCCTGTGACAAGGAAGTACAAGAAGTAGTGGGAAACAAGCACATGAGGATTACGCCTGATCAGAGAGACCGTACTTTAATACAAACAACTATATGCAAGGACTCATGCAGTTATCCAGTTATGAAAGAAAACATCGGCTGGTCTTTTTCTGATCATTAACTGTCCGGTACGAAGGAGTCCGTGTCCACTTTAGTGCTGTAGACAGATCCAGTTAAAGATTTGTGCATTCTGTAATGCTTTTCCGCTCACCCTGGATATAAAACGTGGTCATTTGAATGATCATAAGTTTCTGGCTAGATCGTACCAGCCTGGTCAGTCCACTTTCATCACCAAGAGGTTGGATGTTGTTTCTTGTTTTTCAGATTTTGTCAGACTTTCTGAAATACTCAAACCATCTCATCTGGCTTAAACCACCATGCCCTGCTCAAAGTGCTCACGATCACATATGATGTTGATACAGACATGAACTCTTCATGACTCTTTACTGGTACCCGGAAGATTTTATGGACAAAATGTGGGTCTGGTGAGATACTGGAGATATATGACGGTTTATTTATCTGAAAACGTTATGTCCTATGAAAAACAGGTCTTATATAATATTTGGAATTTCGGATTTCTTTGTATTTAGTGTTGGCGCGGTGGCGTAGTGGTCAGCACTGTCGCCTTGCACCTCCAGGGTCCGGGTTTGATTCCCGCCTCGGGGTCTGTGTGCATGGAGTTTGCATGTTCTCCCCATACTTGGTGGATTTCCTCCAGGTACTCCAGGTATTTCCTCCCACAGTCCAAAAAAATGCAATTTGCACATAGTGTTTGTGTGTGGGGGCCCTTTGATGGGGTTGTACCCCGCCTCGTCTCCTGGGATAGGCTCTAGGACCCCCATGACCCTGCATACAGGATATACAGCGGTATAGATGATGAGTGAGTGAGTGATTTTTTTCCTTTTTTTTTGCTGGAAGTTAATCCATTATTTAAGACTTTATCACCATTATCCCAAGACATAAGGTAGGGCATAGTTGTTAGGTCTTTTTCCTCACCTCATCTTTAGAGATGAGGCAGCAGGAGAAGGGCACGGCACAGCGCTCTCGGCTCGGGTTCTCCTCCGTGCAGTTGAAATAGATGTTCTGTGACCAGTCCGTGTAAGAAACACCACCACAGCAGGAAAACTGGTTCATAAAAATAATGTCCTCATTGAAAAAGAAACAACACAAGAAATCATTGCAAAAAAAAGGACCAAACAAACCAATAACAAAAGAAGTAAGCGACCTCTTTTTGTCCATAGTCAATGAGGTTCTGCAGGTCCAGATCATCTCTGTAATGCTTGATTGCATCGTTCACCATATCGGTCACTTTATAGCGCACCTGTAAAGCACAGGATCCGATCAGAATCACTTATATGAGTTCAGTTTAAAAACAAAACAAAAAACACTGATCACTAACTGTATACTTCACATCCACATGGTATAAATAGAATATGACCAGCAGGGGGCGCATAGCTTCTGGCTAAGATTTATTATAGGGCTTTTCTTTCTTTTTACAATATTTAGGAAACGTTTAAATCTCTGGACACTGGACAATGTTGGTGTCCAAAGAAAGCAAGTTATGATACACAGCTGCTGAGATGACACGGTTCATACTTGCACAGCTGCAAGAAACGTTTTTATATGTCATTTTTTATATGGCCATGTGTTAATATGAGACAGGAAATCATTTTCTGGCCACGAAGTGCTTAAGTCACGGGAATTATTTTGCACAAAAGCGAAAAAGACATAAAGAAACCGAATAGTACGGTTATGTTCCGGGTAACCTGGAGGTGACTGGTGATATTACTCTTTAATATTTAGATGATGCATAATGACATACTGAAAACAAGACTGTTTTTGCCACACAAGGCCAGACATTTAGTGTCTGTTGAGAAACACATCAAGTTAACAACATAATTTGTGGCCAAACCCTTGGAATCTTGTGGTCACATGGTGATGATTCAAGAACGTGAGATGCTCTCTGGCCTCAAAATATTAATTCATGACCACAAGCTACAAAAATTAAATATTCCGCTCCAGAGCTTCGTGAATCCGATCAGATTAAAGCAATTCAATCTTACCTTGTCGGAAAAGACGAAACCTAAAATTCCTGCGATCAGCTGCATCACAAAGATGACAGTCAAGCAGATGCAGAACTGTAGGCAAGGACGAACACGCGTTATCTTCATCACACAGGACAGATGTTCACACAGCACCATGTAATATAGACATGCAATCCATTTTCTTTTTATATTATATGTTTTATTTTATCTGGGGTTGGTACTTTTTGTGGGAGAATGTCTGACTGGCTGGACATCTGTTCTCCCTCCCTCCCTCCCTCCCTCCCATCCATCCATCCATCCATCCATCCATCCATCCATCCATCCATCCATCCATCCATCCATCATTCATAATTCTGCTTTTATTAATGGGTTAGTATTTGTATGGGTAGATGTCTGGCTGCCGATATGTCCATCCATGATTCACTTTCCTTTCGTTAACGGGTTAGTATTTTTGTCTGGCTATCTGTCTATCTATCATTCTATCCATCCATCCCTCCATCTGTACATCCATCTATCCTTAATTTTTTTCTTTTATTTGTAGGTTAGTTTTTTTGTGATTTTTCCATACGTCCATCCATCCATCCATCTGTCCGTCATTCATTTTTTCATTTCATTAGTTGGCTTCATTTTTGTGGGTGGATGTCTGTTTGGTTGGCTATCTGTCTATTTATCCATCCATCCATCTTCCCACCCACCCGTCTGTCCATCCATCCATCCATCATACTGTATTTTGAAAGGAAATTATTTTAGGTGGATGTGCCTGGCTGACAATCAGTCTATCTATCCATCCAGTCACCCATCCAGACATCTGTCCATTTCACCAATTCATCCACCTATCCATTATTCTTACTTTTGCTTTCATTACTGGTTTAGTCAAATCCACCCATTGACCCTTTATAGTTTTACTTTTATTACTTTTATATCTGTCTGTCCAACTGTTTATCCATTCATCTTACCATCACGCTCTCTCCCTGTCACAATCAAGGTCTGACACCATTAATAACCAAGTCGACTCTAAAACTGACCGTCTGCAGGAGACAGATGTTCTCCCGGAGAGAACCCACGCAGCCACAGAAGGTAAGGAGAAACATGAGGACTCCGACAACCAGCAGCAGGAGGGACGGGTCCACCGTCAAACAGGCCAACGCCGTCTCTATACATGAGCGAGAGACAGAGAGAGAGAGAGAGAGAGAGGTGCAAGCAGCAGGCTGTAAGTCACATTCATTTTACAGTATCCGAACAAACTCTGAAATGAAGACCGCTTTATTTGACACTGGGTAAATCAGCTCACCATGTTTGCTTATTCTGGCGTACACACCAATACACATCAGCGCCACTGAGATAATCTATTGGACCAGAGAGAGGACGCGATTAGTCAGATCATCAGGCCTGTGATTCAGTGCAATGAGGATACGAGTTTATGTTTATGAAGAAATATTTAAAGAGACTGCAACATTTTATTCAAACACACCTTTTATTTAGACATCTGTGGATAAACCGGCATGTTTACATAGTCAAGGAAAATCATTCAAATGTGAGTCCTTTTATGAAAACATACATTACCGTAGTGAAGAAACAGCCTGAATGTTTTTTATATACATTTCGGTACAGTTTGCCTTTAGTTTGGCTCATCGTCTCACTGCAAGACACACCCACATTTCTGAGGTTGTTTTTGTTTTTTTAAATAGAGATTGGATTTTCCCTTTTATTTCTCCCCTGAGAATCCACGAAGGGACACGTACTTTTGCACGGATCTGGTGATAACTGTAAACAAACTCTCCTGCAAATGTTGGCCGATCTTCTAAAAACTATTTGCAGTCCGTTCCCGATCTGGGTCAGAGGTCTCAGCGAGAGCTTATAGCCATTGTCATTTCTCACTGAAGTCTCCTACACAAAGACCTGCACGGCCGCTCCCTGAGACGGATGATTCACATGAGGAGAATTCTCGCAGTACCTGTCTGAACACACCAGCTGTGCCTCCTTCACTAGCCTGAACGCTTCCTTTTTTACATGAAAAAGCCTTCCAAGTCTTGGCTCCCTGATTTTAGGTGATAGTGTTATCATTAGTCGGAATGCAATCCCAAATGGTGTGATGCGCGTGTTAGCCGACATAACACTTAAAGACGAGTGTTTACTACTAAAACTAGTCTCACACACACACGCACACACACACAAAAACAAGTTGCGTTATAATTATAGCTCACTCAGACTCAGCCAGACTCCATCAGTTTCACGGTTGGTCATCTGGTATTGCATGCGGTGTGGAGCACACAGGAGCACATATGGAGCACACAGGGTTAAAACACCTCCCCAAACTCTGTCCAGTGGTGGCAGCTCTATTATATAGGACTACAGCCCAAACAACTATTCAAAACTCTATAGAACTTTCAACACAAATTTCTAGAGAGAGAGAGAGAGAGAGAGAGAGAGAGGTCCGCTGGGGCAGGCATCACGTTGCTCATTGTTCATACTCCGAATGTTTTGTCTACACGAGGGAGGGGCAGCAGAATTTATTTAAAATGACATTTTGTCCTGGTCATCTGATGCATCATCTTCTCCCCCTTTCGGCTGCTCCCATTAGGGGTCATCGCAGTGGACCATTTGTCTCCACCTAACCCCGTTTTCCACATCTTCCTTCAGCATGTCCTCATCCATGAACCTCCTCTTGGGCCTTCCTCTTCTCCTCCATCACTAACATTCTCCTCCCGCTATACCCCTCATCCCTCCCCTGCACATGTCCAAACCGTCTTAATCCGCCCGCTTTAACTTTGTCCCCTAACCGTCCTACCTGCACTGTCCCTCTAATACACTCAGTCCTCTCTAATCTCGTCACTCCCAGGGCAAATCGCAGCATCTTCAGCTCTGCCGCCTCTCGTTCCGCTTTCTGTCTTTTTGTCAGCGGCAGATATGTCTCCAAAATTACGTCCTGTTAAACTTCCCTTTCGTTCTTGCCGTTACCTTTCGGTGACAGATCACTCCTGCTACTCCAGTCTCTTCTTCACTCCTCTGCCATGTTTTAAGTCCATAGTTTTCTGTTGTCTCCCTGATCCGAAAGGAGGTGATGACCGGATTTATTCCGCACTGTTAGCTAGTCAGCTACACAACTGGCTACGTTGTTACAGCGTCTTCATATCTCCAGGAGCAGCCGAAAGACCAACAACAACAAAGTAGGAAACTACACCGTAACCAGCGCAGGTTTAAATCGATAACGAGGCTCAGCGAATTTTTCAATTCATAAAGCAGTTATAAGTGAGAAAACTGTATTTGTTCGATAATGTGGAATCCATTCTCTAGATCAGTGGCTTCATTCTAAAGTGAGTGTTTATGGCATAAACAATATAAAGTGAGTCCTAAAAGACAAATAAAGCATGTCAATTTAATTGAAACGCATCTACTGTAAGTGCAAACAGCTTTAAATCCGGAAAGGGCATCGGTTCTCAATTCGTCCACGTTTCACTTCAGCCTCAGGTTCCTCAACACAAAGCCCCAGACGCGCAGTCTCGCATTATTGCAACTTTTATTTCACCCAAACATCACAGTGTGCACTCTGAGAATAAAATCCCTAGCAGACACAGGACAAGGAAAACTAATCACTACTCTTATCACTACATGTACTACAGTACACACACTTTAACCGGCCCTGTTGCTGATTTCATTTTGCTCTGTAATCAGAGATGGGGAGTTACTTTTGACTTTTACTTCCCTCATATAAAAAGACAAACCTCTTCATTGTATTAATAATGCTCGTATAGTCATGTGTTTGTAAAGATGTCTTCTTAGCATCAGATGTAAGGATTAAATCCAAACTGTAGAACTAAACTTGCATCTAAACCTTAAAAGCAAGCGTGAGAACAAATACCCATCTCTGTAATGTAGCTGCCGCTGTACACTCTCTCTTTATCCCGAATATTAGCAGCTAAAATGGGAGATTAAAGAGATTTAATTGGTTGATAAGAAGCCTTGGTCAAAGGGGCACTAGTGTACCCAGTATATTAGCGTCCCCAGTATATTAGCGTGCCCAGTATATTAGCGTGCCCAGTATATTAGCGTCCCCAGTATATTAGCGTCCCCAGTATATTAGCGTGCCCAGTATA
>QMIH01000093.1:758799-770130 GCA_003987875.1 Clarias batrachus
ACAACAAACACACACACAACGGAAACACTGTTTTAATGGGAAAAAAAGAAATCCCTCTAATGACACTCGCGTGAGCGCACACTAATGGAATCACTGCTGTAAAGTAAAAAAAAACAAAAAACAAATGAACCAGCACCTTACCTTTGCTGACAGAGCAGGGTTTCTGTGTAGAGCAGAGTGTGTGTGTCTGTGTGAAGCCGGGGAGGGGGGTTGTAAAGGCGAGAGAGTGTGTGTGTGTGTCGGTGTCAAAAAACTCAGCACTCGTAAACCAAGACATGCTCGTTTTTCAAGTCAAAATCTTTGCTCGTCTTGCGGAACACTTGTAAACCGAGTTACTCGCAATCCGAGGTTCTACTGTATCCGTGCCATTATTAAATACAGTGTGCATAACATCACATTCACAAGAATAATATTACTTTTAGGTATCAGATCCTGTATTCTAGGCTCTAATATCTCAAACTATAAGTATAAAAAAAGAGGTTCCTCAGGGATTCTTTGGATAGTTACTGTATGGGTTCTAGATTTCTAAAGAGGTTTTGTATGGACACTTTCCGGACAGGAGAACACCCTGTAATGTTCTACACTTAAACTTTGCACATAAGGACAAAGCAAAGAAATATTAAAGCTGACAAATTATAGTGCAAAAGTTTTTAAATCTATTTCCTTTACACCAAAAGGTGAAAAAAATAAAAAAGCTAACACTAAAGGTAAAAACAAAGCCCCTCCTCACAGCTTCACACTACAAAAACCGAGGTTATTCACATGACATTTGTATTTTCTCAAAGTAACATACAGTCTTGAAATTTGCGTAATTTTCTGATTCCATTAACTTTTTAAGCTTTTTTAAAAATTTTTATTAAAGTTGCACAAACTCACATCTGCCTGATCACGTGATCACACATGCTTTTTTTTCCAGCTGATCATCTCCCATCACCCCATTTCACATGACAGGTTTATACTTCACATGAAGCGATGCACCTTCACCTGGTGATGTTCCTACATGTGGTTAAACCCAACAGTACAGGCACAAGCACACTCACTAACACATGAGCACACGTGACTCCAAACTGGTTACATTGTGGATAAAGTCTGGAACGGAGATTAATGATTACACACGCATGCAAACTCTAAAGGCTTTCTCCTCAATCTTTTAACCGGAAAAACAAACAAACAAACAAACAAACAAAGCAAAACAAACAAACAAACAAACAAAAACAAGTGCACTTGAGTACCTGAGCTGGATTAGAATGCTGTAGATGTTAAAGAAGTGAAGGTCAGGAGGACAAAGAGGTTTTGGAGACTCACCCAAAATATGATGTTAAAGAAGAAAAGGAGATATTTGACAGCTGAACTGACAAAACTGAACTCTTCATCTCTCTGGGCTGCTCCTCTTCTCCCCATGATCAACACAACCGTCTTGGGTCAGGTCCTGAAGCTTCACTGCTAAAGAAGAGGAAGAGGACTGAATTGTTGGACTTGTCCTCAGGACCTTTCAGCCATGAAGGTGCTTTTGGAGACTCCAGGCGCGCCTTTGCCCAGAGGCGCACATTTCTGCCTCTCAGCTGCTGCCTCGACTTGATTCATTCACTTATGTGTGTGTGTGTGTTATTTCCGGATTTGTGTGTGTGTGTGTGTGTGTGTGTGTGAGAGAGAGAGATTTAATGGGCGGTCCTTCTCCTCTTGACATGAGTACACAATCTAAAGCCTTGTTTTTCTCCATGATCTTATTTATTCCCGACAATTAACATGCATCTTGCTTTTTGCGCACTTTTAATTTATAATTCATTGAAATCTAAAAAAAAAACAAAAAAGAAACAGTTGACCCAGTTCCCTTTTCATACACACACAAAGAATGCACTTATGCACTTAAATATATATATATTTTTTTTAGTTTGTATCCAGGTATTTACATTCTCAGAAGTGGCTTTAGACCTTAAAAAAAAGATAAGAAAGAAAAACTCTCTCTCTCACTTATCACTGTTTTTTTTTTTTTTAAATACAAAAACTGTACACGCCTCATCAGCCCTGGTGTTGGGTTCAACATGTTGCATTTGAAGGAAATATAATTGAACACTTGTGCAATAGCGCCCCCTGTTGATTCCTAGTGCAATTTATTAGGAACAGTAGGAGAATCAAATCACATTTTGACACTAAATGTGAACAAAAAAACCCATCTGCCTTAAAAAATTACACTGAAGGAGAACTTTAAATGGACACTTAAATACATTTTTAAAAAATTATAAAAATGTTCACTCTCAAAATAAAATTTTTGAGTAAAGCTTATTTTTTGGGAAAATGTTCAAAGTTATGTGCATTAGTAAAAAAAAAAAACCTTTTTTACAATAAATAAAAAGACATTGAAGTAAAAAATTATTTTTTTCTTACACTAAAGCCAAAAAAACCCGATATATATATTTAACTAAATATAACAATATCTATATATACCCATATACCTATATATACCTATATATATGAAAAAAAATACAATTCTATAAAAGGTGAAAAAAAAAATCAATAAAATCCAGACAAAGTAACTAATTAAAATTAATTAAATCTTTCTTAGAAATACCTTTAAAAACACTTTTTCTTTACACAAAAGGTAAATAGAGAGATATGTGCACTAGTCGAGTCTATACACACCGTTCACTTTATTAGAAACCCTGTACATTCATGCTGTTCTCTAATCAGCCAATCCTTTACCGTAATGTAAAGATCATACATCAGAATGAGGGAAAGAAGTGGGAGTGTAATCTTCATGACTTTAATTGCGACACCGGTTTGAGGATTTCATTAACTGCTGATCTCCTGGGATTTTCCCTCTGGAGTTTACACACAACGTTCAGGGCCTTTTAATTGATTTCAAGCTTCATTTGAGGCTGAAGACTTTCCAGGGCCGTGTGAGTGTCGGGTTGCTGTGCTTCTCAGTTCTAATGGAGTCTGGATCAAATGTGTGTGTGTGTGTGTGAGAATGTACTCCTTGTTGAATACTTGTCTTTGTATTCAGCTCCAGTTCATTGTACCTGCTCAGGTTTTCCTCCTCTCTCTTCTCTTCTGTTACAGCAGATAGAAAAAGGTCATCATGGCCAAAGGTCATGGCCTTATTTACATGTTTGACTATTTATTCATGTATTGCATTGAGCTGCATTTCTAAATGCATGAATAATACTAAATCAAATAATGATGATGAAAAGGGGTGCCAATAATTCTGAGCTGACTGTACATTATAAATGTCATAGGTAGGTTTATAGAGTATACAGTATTTTACGATAGATAATAGCACATTGGATTTTACTCTAAACAAGTTAAGCCTAGTCAACTATACGGTCAACTCCAAAAGTATTGGCACACACTCAGATGATTTCAGGCTGTTTAAAGGAACCAGGCAACAAGGACGTGTTAACAGGCAGTTTATTAGATAAAATTGAACACAACTAAAGCACAGCTGTTTGTGTTTGCATTTGAGTGTAACAGAAGTTGAACAGTACAGTGAACTCTACAGCTATTTGCTCATACCAGCAGATAACACATCAGCCTTTTGGCCATAAATCACAGCACTGCTACTGTATAATTTTACTTCTGAGTGCATCAGAATTAAGATCTCGCAGTATAGAACTGCTCTCAAATTGGTCCTACATGCAACTATTTATCATTACTAATAGACTCGTAAAACAGTTTAGTCAGTGCTATTAGTGTTAGGAATGCTCAAGTCAAAAGGTGTTAGCCCCTTTATACAGTTCTGCTACAACTCCCTCACTCTCACCAGCTGATGATCAGCACTCAGAGCTGCACGGATAACTCCTGCTGTGGAGGACCGGTGCATTCCCTGTTCCTGCCTCACTGTTTGAGCACCGGGAGCTCGTTGGGTTTAAAGAAGGCTTGGGACATTCCCATGGCGTAAATGTACACCTTGGAATCCACCACAAGTTTCTCTTTCTTTAGTAACTCTATAAACAGAAACAGGAAACAGAAACAAACTCATGAAGAAATGGATGAATGCAGGTATTATGAAAATAATCCAGAACAGGATATGGGATGCATTAAGAGCACATCATGAAGTTTTATTATTCTTAAGTGATTTAAGAACAAATAAAAGGGGTGTTCAAGTCAAACCGGGATATGTGATAAAATTACTGATGAAAAAAGGCGTAAAAAAAAAAGAAGACATTTTTTACAGAAGACTTCCAGCGCAGTACGGTGATGAGAGTCTTTGAACGGACGGACGTACAGTACATCCGTGAATGATATGAATACGTCCAGCCGAGGTGGCTCAGAGCCCTCTGCAGTTGCTCCTGTGAACATTCAGAGAGTGGAACGCCTGATCCTTGAAAATGGATGCTTAACTTTTGGTCAACTTGCAGACGAGACACATCTGACTGTGGGAACTGAACACACAATCATTCACCAACATTAGCGTTGGTGTAGCATTAGTGTCGCAAGACATTATATAGAGAAATAAAGGGAGTTTTTACACAAAATCAAAAATCCCATTTTGACTTGAACGCCCCTTGTACGACTTTTAAACCGATTACAGTCGCATTCAATCATATGCTGTGAAAAATCCATGAAGCAAGTTAGTTTGTTGGTTATCGTTTTTTCAATAAAACATTTTTTTAATTAGTATGTGGATATTTTTTTGGAGTCCATGTGAGCACGCTGTTTCCTTAGAAACTTTACCGCGTCAGAACAAATGCATTGAAATAAACATGCATCTTTCATCTGTACATATAGTTCTAAAGAAAACCGTTTAAAGCAGCACACACCAAACACAAACAATTCTCTCCTGAAAGAAACTCAGTTACTTTTACATCATGTCATATTTATGCAGGTAAAAATAATTTGAAACCAGTAGGAAGCAAGAAGGTGGTACTGTGGTCCCACTAAAAAAAAAGTAGGAGCTGCTTATGAAAAATTCTCTCTGCTTGGAGATTTTTCCCACTGAAAGTGAAGACTGTCTAGACGTCTGGTGCAGTGCGTCAAATTTTAAGCGGAATGCTAGCTGTAGATGTTTTTGTTGTTGTTGTCACTTAATCAAAATAAATTAAATTAAAAAATAAAAATTGTAGTGCAGCTTAGAGATGGTTCTCAGACTTTGTTGGAGTCTCTTCATAATGTATCTTACAGTCTGAAGTTACATGAAATGATATTATATTGTTTAATATTGACATCGAATGCGTTGAGCCGTCACTACTGGAGTTCTTGTTCAAATCTCTTCAAAATAGCTAAACCCGACCCTGTGCACTAAACTACTGAATATTACGCTCTAACAGATACTGCTGTATGTAAATATCAGGTTTATTACAAACGTGTGTGTGTGTGTGTGTGTGTGTGTAACAGATTCTTAGCTCCTGTAGTCACAAGGATCCAAACCACAGGTTTCCAGATGGCTGAGAATCAGAGCAGGTCTTGACAAGTCGTGGTCGTTCATAGGAAATAGTGAAGCGTAGTAGGTACTTGATGTAACAGGTAAATGATGTTTATTAACTTGTACACAGGGGGTGAAGGTTTAGCATGAGTTTAGGATGGTAGGAAACACATTTAACAGCTACTGACTTAGTCAGTTTGTAGGTATACGAGTCTTGGTTCAAGGGGAAAAAAAAAAGACAGTCCAGTGCACTCCAGCAAAACGTTCAGGAATGTGGAACTAACTGGTGTGTGGCTAAAAACAAAACGTCTGCCTTGTCCAATACAATATGCACAGGATTTTGTGGTGATATTCTGTTTCTTTTTTTTTTTTCCTTTCTCTCGCTAACATTGCTATCTTTCGAAAGGGAAAGTGTGTAAAATTAAGATAAAGATTCAATTAAATGAAAGAAACCAGAACACAGGTGACAGGCTGCACAGTGCCTAAAGATTGAACAATTTCAGTATTGGTTGTTTAAGTAACCCCAGCGGCGACCTCATTTCCCCTCTCGTCTGTTCCAACCACTCAGCATTCAGCATCAGCAGCATCACTAATCACCTCCTGATCATCTGCCATCATCTGCACCGGTTTCTCACTCGGTCATGCTTAAAGTTAGATTGTTTTTATGCTTGAATGATTCATACGTCACTGTGTGGCTTAACAAACAACAACAACAACAACAACAAAAACATTGCTCTGAAACTGCTCAGGTACGGGAACTGGACCGGAAATACTGAAATCCTTCAGGAAGACTGGAGGACTGTCCCCCCTCAAGACTACATTATTGACTCTTTAAGAGCAAAATATACAGAAATAATAATAAAAGTAATAGTGTGTATAGTTATTTATTTATTTATTTTTGACAATATCGGATTTCGGCAAACTGCTACAGCTCCGATTTCTATTATTCCGGTTTCTTGGGTTACTTGACATCAAAAAGAAAGAGGACAGATTTTTGTTCACTCTGTCCACTAAAATTCGCAGATTAAAGGGTTAAATACGTGATGATACTCACCATCTATTTTCTTCTGAAATTCGTCTAAAGGTAGAAGGATCACGTCGACAAATTCTGGAAGTAAAAAGATAAAATAGAATTTAAATGAAAACACAAACGGGAAATTTGTGTGTTAATATGCATTTAAAAATAATAAATTTTACCTCCATCACCTAAAAAAGGACAAAGGACGAAAAAGAAAGAAATCAGCAATGAGTACCTAAGCTTTGAGATCTCTGAGTCAGAATGAAAGCCGAGACGGTCTCATGAGTGAGGACGAGTCTTACCCAGCTGCTGCGTGGGGTTTATATTCTCAAGGTCATCGCCGTTAATGTTGACCATCACGATCTGCGTGCTGCAGTTCGACAGACCCGGATCGAGACACGTGACTGACCGGAGGAGACAGACAAACGTGTTTACTTCTGCAGCAAGCTCAAAACACACGCACAGTGTATAAGTAATTCACCTGCGCATCATTCAGTCTCACCTGGCGTGACTCCCACCACCTCGCCCTTGTACCCCGTCTCCTCCTTCAGCTCTCTCAGAGCAGCCGTCTCAGCGTTCTCGTTGTCATCGATCAGCCCTAAAACACACACGCGCACACACACACACACACACACACACACACACACACAGTGGCTCAGCAAATCACATTTTCATCATACATGATGCATGAATGGTTTCTTTGGAAAAGATACACAAGCTATATGATCAGACCTGCAGGAAACTCCAGAGTGTAGCATCCCATCGGTGGCCTGAACTGTTTCACCAACACCACACAATCCTTATGCAGAGTTCTCTTCAGGATGGCGATGATTCCAACTCCTACATCAGCCAAAAAACATAGAACATGACAAGCAGTGTATAGACACCAGCAAAGACACGATCGTCTTAATCCCATTTTCTATTTATGGTGGGAATTTTAATAAGGAGCGTTCAAGTCAAACGCGCGAAATAACAACACAATCATGAGTTATGAGAGTAAAAACTCCTTTATTTCTCGGCACGTTTATTTTCAGGGATCAGGCATTTCACTCGCTTTACGATGTTCGCGACTGCAGCGACCTCTAAGCCACCTCAGCCGGGATCGTCATTCACGGACGTACGGACTTTAAATTCTTTAATGTCAATGTCAATCACCCTTGATTCAGCAGAAATGTTCTCACAGTTATCGGTTTTGACTTGAGCACCCCTTGTATAATATCTGTTTGCTGTATAAATTCTATAAAAGGAAATTTAAATTGTTAACTAAAATAGATTCAACCTAGTAGAGGAATATAGAAATAGATTGACAGGGCACTTCCTGTGAAAAATAAATAATTAAAATAATTAACAATGCACTGCATCATACTATTTACACTACATCTCGTTTCGTACAACATGTGCTTTAGTTTGAATATTACTGAACATTAAAAATAGTATTCAAGAGGGATTGATAATTGAAATGATAACGGAGCAGTGATTTGGTTATATATATATATAAAACAAAAACACTGTAAAATGTTCTATTAAAAATGCTACCAACCATGTTCATCTAAGGTTGTTTAAATCTGTAAACCATAATTCATCTTACAGTGAGATAATGATGTAATATTGAGACTGTGATCAATTACATCACTGTGGTACATGACTGCATACAGTATGGAGGAAAGAGGAGGGCTCACCGTCTGTAGCACAGTTGACTGGTCTCGTTGTTCTTTTCACCGTCTCCCATATTCTGCAGGGGAGAGAGATACAGAACACACTGTTAAGGCTTTCTGAGAAAATCTAAAAATATTTGAAAAATAGGATCGTTATTTGCAAAAGTAATTCCCCAACTAAAAGCTTAACAAGGACAAGACTGAACAAAAAAAAAAAAACATCTCCTTTGAACTGTTAACATTGATGAGACGGTCAGAAACAGGGTGTAAAATGTATATCCAAGAGGTAGGACATCCCAGTATGCACTAGTACATCAATACTGAGGAAGTGGAAGCGGTATCACATCACTGAAGCACTACCTAGACCAGGCGCTCATCCCCAAAAATACAGCACAAACACCAGTCTGAGACTGGAAGCCACAGTGAGGCCAACAGTCACTCTGAAGCAGTGTGTAGAGAAGGTGGAACAGATAAGTGTTCGAAGTGCTGTGTAGAACTGAACACTGTCCAGGAGGTGTGACTAGAAAGAAACAGTTTTTAGTTTTGTATCCCGTATGTTCAGTCCACTCCTTAATTTCGTTTGCCTTGCTGTCACTGCAGATACCCCAGCTTCACAAAGAAAATGGAAGCAGGGTTTTCAGGGCTTTTGTGCTGATCTCAGGATATTCCACCGTGATTTTAATCCAGAACCTTGGCAGAGTTGAAAATGTACTTTTGAAAACTTTTTACTTTTAATATCACATCTATTTTACAGAGCGTTCTTGAAGTGTATGAATCTGCTGTTAAAAACCAGTCATTTAGGTAGGACTCTTGGCATTTGCTTTTAAATACAGCTTTAACAACCTTAAAGTCTCATCATTGGGTATTTTCCCTTTTCCCCCCTCAAAAAAGCTCTTCAGAGACATTTTTGTTTTTTTCCCCTCATTTAGCTTGTAACATTAGCTAAATTTTAATTAGTCATCAATTTTTTTAAGTCAAATTTTATTTTATTTTTTATTTATGTGTATTTTACCATACACAGTATGATATACAGTGAAATGATTATACGACTGTTTGTGACCTAAAAAATAGAAAGATAGGACAGAATAAGAAGATAGAAAGTAATTAAAAAAAAATGAAACTAAGAAAAATGTCATATTTAAAAATAGTTTTTTAAACCGGTACAGAGAGAAGTGTGGAAAAAAGCTACAGATGGAAACGAATGGGAGATGATCTGATCATTTTTCAAAATATAACACACTGCAAACTCCCATAGTCAATAAAATGGAAATCAAATACCAATATATATTTTGAACTCTTTCTGTGTGGCCCGGTACCAAATCATCCGCGGCCCAGTACCGATCTGCAGCCCGATGGTTGGGGACCACTGCTGTAGGCCATAATTAATTATTAACACCATTCCTAGAGTAAACGTGGTGGTGGCAGCCTCAGCATTTTGGGACTCTCTTTATCTGGGCTTGTTACAGAATTGAATAGAAGGGGGGTTTACAAAAGAACCTTGCCCAAAATAAAAGCAGTAAATATTCAATATTCTACAGTGACCAAGTCAAAGTCCAGATCTGAAATCTGTCATGAATCCGTAGGAACGTTTGGAAATCACAGCCAGCAAACATTGTGCAAAAAACCTGAAGCAAATCTGTAACTATAACTTGGTAAAAAAAAAAATTCCTCGTGAAGAGTGTGCAAAGCAGGGAACATTAACCAGACACACTTACATCTAACAAGTAAAAGTTTAATAAAAAGTATGCAAGACGTGTTCCTCAGTAGCCCTGTTATTTATTATTATTTTTACATGTCTACTCTGACAAATAATACATTTTTAAATAGAATTTTTTCTCACGACCATACAGCTTTGAGATAGAATTGCAATGTTTTTTTAATTATTATTAAACTTTTACTTCAATTGTAATCCAGATAAATCTGATGACTATTAGGTGGATACATACTTTTGAAAAGCACTGTAGACTGTAAAAAAATTTTTTTTAAAATAGTGATTCGTAGTACCTGGTGTTTCCAGACGGATCCACATAAGTGGTCTTCTCAAGCTTCACCCACTTTCCAGTCGCTGTAACCTAGACAGAAAGATGTGTGTGAGCTGATCAGAGCAAAACTCAAAACACATTTAGCTCAGAGTGTTAATGAGCTGCAGTGTTTACCTCCTCTTTTATTATATGAGCCAGGGTGCTGCTTTCCTCAGGATTGTTCATAGTGTCTATGTGTTGTGTGAAGTCTGTACACACTGACTGATTGAGACACACAGACACACACACACACACACACACACACACACACACACACACAATTAAGTAATCTGATAAACAAACTGAAATTCATCCTTAAACATAGAATTCACAAAGTTCACCTTAGTCGTTAGGGTTCATTCGAAGAACTGTTTAAATGAACTAAAATATATTTTTTAAAAAGTTATATTTATAGATATTTATATAAATAGGATAAACTGCAGTATAATGATGTCACTCACGTGCAAAAGATCCAAAGTTTTCTTCCTGTTTGGAACGGCCACGCACTGGTGTAACCTCAAAAACACTCCCCTCTCAATCATCAATCTTCTTTATTTTATTAATAGGATGCTATTTTGTACTGCGTATTTATCATCAATTTCTGAAATAACATTCTCAATTTTATTAGCATGAAATAAACGTGAAGTGACGTAACTTCAAGCCAGAAAACAGCCTAGGAACTATTATGCCGCGCTCTTGTTGATGTGTCGGATTTATTTAATGTTGCACAGCCATCCGTACTGTAAAGCATTATGAAGAAAGAGCAAGTTGCTAACTGTCAGTTTTCTGTTTGGTATCCTTTATTTAAGAAACATACCATTAAAAGGTGAGTGTGGAGTGTTTTAATTCTTATAAATATATGAAGTGTTTGTTTAATTATTTATTTGCTATTTTTGGAGCTTACTTGGCGCGCACTGTATAGGTGTGTGTGTGTGTGTGTGTGTGTGAGAGAGAGAGAGAGAGAGAGAGAGACAGGTTGCCATGGCAGGTGAGTGCAGCAGGGTTTAATATCACATCATATAGATTATAAATTTATTGTTTTGTACAACAGACTGATTTTTCTAAATATCAGTCATATTAAGAAGTAAATGGTTTGACCATATGTGGTAATGTTATGAGTACAAGATAAAACACAAGAGGTAACTAAAATAAAAAGAGCCACAAAGACACACAGCAGATACTGTACACACACTGTATAATCACATCACACACACACACACACACACTGTATAACCACAGCACATACACACACATACACTGTATAATCACAGCACA
>QMIH01000093.1:770598-789778 GCA_003987875.1 Clarias batrachus
ACACTGTATAATCACAGCACATACACACACATACACTGTATAATCACAGCACACACTATATACACACACAGTATAATCACAGCACACACTGTATACACACACACTGTATAATCACAGCACACATTGTATATACACACACACACACACACTGTAATCACAGCACACACTGTATACACACACACTTTATAATCATAGCACACACTGTATACACACACACAGTATAATCACAGCACATACTGTACACACATACTGTGTAGTTTATACACTATAATCACAGCACACACTGTACAGTATACACAACACACACTGTATAATCACAGCACACAATGGTGGAGATGGAGATCATGATGGTGATGATCTTATTTATAGAATTTTTTAAAGCAGCTAATTAAAATTTTCCAAGCCAACACAAAATAATAAAAATTTATAAGTCTTTTTAAACATCACAATCATCTGTACTGTCAATTCAATGTAGACTTAATGCTGCGTGCTGTATAACCACAGCACACACTGTATAATCACAGCACAGACTGTATACACTACACACACACTGTATAATCACAGCACACACTCGACACACACACTGTATAATCACAGAAGCTTGTTGATACAGAACTAAGAAACTAACAAACAGCAGGATTGCTTTAAGAATGAATTCTTCTGTTTAGAAACAAAAATGCTTAGGATTATTGTTATAATTATTATTATTAACCATAAGCATAATAATATTTGAATTAAAAATGGTAGGACTAAAATAAGAATCATATAAATAATAGTAATAATAATTATTATTATTATTATTTAAAAAGTTGTAAAAAATATTATTAGTTTTAATTTGTTTAAGTTTTCAGTATAATTCTTTTTATTTTATTTTATTTTTTTTACAAATTTATAGCAGTATTCTTGAAAAAAAATCTGCAAGTCACTTAATGCGTCTCTTAAACAATAGATAAGTATGGACTCTAGGGACGGATATCACCAGGAGCCCCCGATACGGTTTTATCATACAGTAATACCTATGTTCCTATTCAGTTTATATTGTGATTCTGTAAGTATAACGAGTTTATAAATGTCCTGATATATCATTTTGTCACATTACTAGACAATCTTGGCAAATAATTCGCTCGTACCACACAGAATACTGTGCTGTCTGCCAAATGTGTCACCGGTTTTAGGATTATACCTGTAGGATTATAGAGGAACTGAAACATTTTACCACGTCTTATCCAAACGGATCGAAATTAAAAATAGTTTTTCAGTAACTGTGGGGATCCATGAAGAGCCAGACAACAGAATTCACCATACGTAACTGAATCAATTTTTCCCTCGTCTCTATTGACCGCTGTGCATGAAAGGGTTGTCATGGCACCGCTGCTTCGATCATGCTGAATTTTCTTCTTTCTTTTTTTTTTTCACTTCAAAAAGTGTTCATTTCTGCCTTTTTTTCCCCCCCTCAGCTTGATTCTTCCTCTTCCTCAGAATGTAATCGATTACCTCCTGGACGACGGGACATTAGTGGTTCCTGGAAGGTGAGACTTCTTGTTGTTTCATTGATGCTGTTTCCAGTTTAGACCAGATGATTAAACTCAAGCTCGTGTTTTGCAACAGCGACAACAATAATCAACCTTCACAGAACAATAACATCATCTCAGAAGACGGGGACGATGTTCAGGTGAGTGACGTCGGTCAGAGTGCAGAGACCTTTCACGCTGCACTGAATAACATCCTTTCATCAAGTGAGCGGTGGTGAATACTTCACAAAGTTCACTAACTATAACGGCCCCCGTACTGTTTCATTCTTTATTTTATGTTACTCAGTATAATTAAAAAAAATTTTTTTATAAGTGTATACTGTATAGGTGCACACATTCTTTCTAAGGTCCTAGACAAGTACAAGCTCATGTCTAAGAAGATACTAGACTCAGGTTAGGGACAGAACAGTAGAAAGCTGTACAGTACTGTTTGCTGGTAAAACCTGTGTCTGAACGCTCTGTCTCTCCTAGTGGTCTGACGATGAGACGACGACAGTCGCCACGGTGAGTGTTCCTACAACTTGTCTTAGAACTGATTTCACAATTCCAACATAAGTTTCTAGGATATTTAATATTTTTTACTTCCCGACCTTTCGTCCTAATCCAGTGATTGTATATATATTAAGTTTTCCTTATCATTTTACAGGCTCCAGAATTCCCAGAATTTAGCTCAGAAGTGCAGGAAGCAATAAATTCCCTCGGGGGATGCGTCTTCCCAAAACTGAGCTGGAGTGCACCACGGGTGAGAGAGAACACACTCACACACACACGTTCGTAGCCTCACAACAATATGATGATCTGTAAGCAGAAAATTACTGGTCAAATTTCAGGAATCCTGATTGTGTTTGGTCAGAAGGGGTTAATCCATTTCCTCAGACATGAGCACATCTGCACATCGCAGGTTTATACAAATGCACTTTTTTTTTTTTTTACATTCTATCAACATATGGCATTAGGTAATTGTCAGTAATTATTATAGGACATGAAGGTCAGCTGTTCTGGATCAGTTCTTATAAGAACAGTATTGTGTCGAGGGTGTTTGTAAAACTCATCAAGCATCATGATGAAACCGTCTCTCTCATGAAGACATTCCCAGGAAAGCAAGACCAAAACGTTACCTCAGAATTTGCAGAGGAGACGTTCATTTAGAGTCACCAGCCTCAGAAATCACCAATTAACAACCAGCATCTCAGATTAGAGCCGTTATGAAGGATTTACAGAGCAGAAGTAGCAGATATACATCTCAATATCAACTGTTCAAATGAGATTATTGTGTGTTTTGGATAAACACCATCAGCATCGTTTTACAGTGTAGAAATAAAAACAAACCTGGAACGACCGTGGAGTTAGATGGAGTGTCCACACTTTTGACTGGTAATTTATATCATAGTACATTGCCATTTCTATAGCAACCCCTTACATGGGTTTTCTTGTGTGGTAGAGTCTATGTACTGTATGCTGATTTTGTGAAGCATGTTCTTCTTCTTTTTTTTTTTTTTTTTTTTTTCCCCGATTTTCTCCTTAATTTAGTCGTGTCCAATTCCTCCCCGTCACTAGGGGGCTCCACATTAAGGCTACTACTACCACTCAGTCGGGAGGGCCGAAGACTATCGCGTGTTTCCTTCGCTCCTTCCGTTGCGTGAGCTCACAGACGCCACTGATTGGCTGTAGAGCCGTGATTAATGTGGGAGCACTAAGTACCTCTCGTCCCTCCCCTCTGAGAGAGCTCGGCCAATCAGCTCTCTCGAGACCTCCGGCTGCGAGAGGTTACAGCACCACTAGCGATCTCCGGATGACAGGGCGAGCACTTTTACCACTGCGCCACTCGGAGGCTGTAGTTCTTCTTCTGTAAGGAGCACTGATTTTATGTTAACAGAAGGAGTCTCCTGTCCCAGCTCTCACAAGATTGCAGGGTTTCTTTTTGCCTGCAGAAAGAGACACGATAACCTGTTTAAACAACATTACTGTGACTGAGGAATAAAACACTTTGCGACATGCTGATGAAGGGTCTTAACTCTGCTACATTTCTCCAACATTATATTATTATTTTCTTATAATAGCACATCCCATCTAATTTCGTTGTGCACAGAAACGTAATACAAAATTAGTGTATTTGCATGGGATTCTGTTCAATCTGGCAACACTGCTCATGCTCCTGGCGCTATTGCAAGAGTGGAAGAGAACAGATTTTCAGGTTAAATGTTTTTTCGGCAGTATGTGGCTGTCTCTCCTGATTAATCACCCACGTGAGTGTCGTCTTTGTGTTTTTATTCACGTGCAGGACGCTAACTGGATTGCCCTGAACAGCTCGTTGCAGTGTCAGAGTCTCAGCGACATCTTCCTTCTGTTTAAAAGCTCAGACTTCATCACACACGATCTCACACAGCCGTGAGTAAACCCTGATACAGAAATCCTTCACTCTTACTGCGATGTGTTTAACACTTGAAGCTTCTCTTCCAGGTTCCTTCAGTGCAATGACGACTCTCCAGACCCTGTTCTACACTATGAGGTGCAACACACACACATATACACACACACACACACACACACAGCACTAACTACGCTTCCATCGTTGACTCAAACTTTTCTGTTTGTCCGCTCTGGTCTAGCTCGTGCTGAGGAAATGGAGCGAGCTCATTCCTGGTGGAGAATTTCGCTGCTTTGTCAAGGAGAACAAGCTGATTGGTATGAAAGCTCCATGTGACCCTGAACTCTTATCTTTCAAAAGCAGACGACCATTCCTTTAATGTCTGGTTTTCATTTAAACACACAGTGTATACAGGTTGTCCCCGACTTACGAACGAGTTCCGTTCAGGGAGCATGTTCGTAAGTCGGATTTGTTCTTAAGTCAGACAAAGTGAGTCTTATACGCCTTTGACACGAGTATACAATGTAAAGCATACCGATCCACTTGACTAAATCTTTTTCCATTTTCCCCACACTGCCATCATGTGGCCAAAAATCATAATGACGTGCCTAAGGAAACGAATCTCACATGACTTTAGACATTTTATACATTCACTTACACACTGAAAATTTTGTCTATAATCGTAAATTTTGGTATCTGCTGCGCTGCATTGTTCATTTTGTGTATAATACACGAGAGCTACTTCCAGGATTTGTTCGCATCTACGAATGTTCATCGAACCGCCGTCTGTTCGTATCTGTGGAAATTCGTACCTCGAGTGTTCCTAAACCAGGGATTACCTGTATATAAGATCTGATGTTTGAATCTTTGATGATGCAATGGGTAAATTTCTAGAACTTTTGATAATAATAACCTGATCTAAGGGAAAATGAACCAACACTGAGTTTGGGTAAAGCTCAGACACTGAAGACTCCTTACATAAATCAGAAACATAAACATCATCTCATAGAAAATCTCAGCGTTTCAACCTGAACCATATTCTTATCATCGTGTTCCCACCTCGAGGTCTGTGTGCATGGACTTTGCATGTTCTCCCCGTGCTTGGTTGGTTTCCTCCCACAGTCTTAAGGTTAGGCTAACTGGCGTTCCCAAATTATCCATAGTGCGTGAATGAGTGTCTACCTGTCCAAGTTGTACCCCGTACCCGAAGTCTACTGGACTCCTGGACCCTGTATACTGAATAAGTGGTATAAAGAATCAGTCAATTATTTAATTAACGAACCCTCCAATTAAGATTTCAAAGGCAGATGTAAGCGGTTTGTGCTTTTTAACTGCGGTTTAGAAGAGGGTGTCAAAACTTACGAGTGGCTCCTTAAATATATAAAGTCAGGACCTGATTCGAAATGTTAACGCTAATCGAAGCAGCATACTATTTTCTTCCTTGTGTGTTCTGGTCCTGGCGTACAGGAATCTCTCAGCGAGACTACACGCAGCATTACCAGCACATCTCCAAGCAGGACGCCGGCATCTCTTCCTCCATCCAGCAGTTCTTCAGGGAGCACGTTCAGCACCAGTTCCTCAACGACGACTGTGAGTCACCCGTCATACACCGCACACAGAAAACACCAGAACAACACTCCTGCCTGAGTGATCATACATTCTTGTGTCTTTCATCCCCTCTATAGTCGTCCTGGACGTGTACAGGGACAGCACGGTGAGGGAGACGGTGACGAAATCATATTACTCTTACGTTATCGTATAAGCAGCGCGTGTTGTTAAAGTGTCCGTGTCGTGTGCGTACCACAGGGACGCGTGTGGCTGATCGACTTCAATCCGTTCGGCGAGGTCACAGACTCGCTGCTCTTCACCTGGGACGAGTTAACCTCTGGAACCGGTCTCTCGTTACAGGTAGAGTAAAGGAAGAGGTTGTTCTGCTTTAAAAGAAAAGCTGAACTCGGACAGAGAAAAAAAAAAAAAGTTTAATATTTTTAACTACAACAGTTTTTAAGCAAGAACACAGGAAGCTCTCTGCATGATTTATTTTAAAATGGTGAGAAAAAATGCTGACAGGTAAAACTATAGATAATGCAGTACTAGTGTTTACAATCTGACATAGTGAAAAGAGATGAAATGTCATTAGGTTGAGGAATTTCCAAGCATCTATTCCATTTTTTTTTTTTTTATGATTTATTACATTTGTATTAGAGATGAAACCGGTCCATCAGCCAGAGAAACATCCTGCTCAGTAACCATGGAGCTTTTTGTTTCATTTAATTTGAAGTTTAATGTTCAACCCTTATATTTGATGTTAGTTTGTATTGTTTAAATGCTGCGCTTGGTTTTTCAGTGAGAATGTCATAAGGAACAGACTACACTTAATTAAACATGGTCAATTCAGTTGTGAAGCTGTTGAATAAAGCTAATGTATAAAATCTACGGATATTTATATGCTTACAGAATCTCAACATGAATTGAATCAGCACTGAGGTAACTTGATAAAGTCATTTCAGTGATTCCCGTCGCTGTTATTCAGTCTTAAATTTGCAGGATGCAGGAGTGTGACTTTCGAATTCTGTGGTGTGGATAATCTTCTTACAACCACTGATGGTGGTAATAAAAGTAGAAGAGTCATGTCAAGATAACTCGAGTCTGAATCAGAGCGGAACCGATACTTTTGCTTCAGGCAAGAATTGTTGATGAAGCAGGCTAAGAACTCGGAGAACGCAGTGCGCGTATGAAATAAACGTTACATATTTATAAGAATCTACTTTCAAACATTCCGTATGTAGCGTGTAATGTTTTTTAGTTTCTCTTTTGCTACTAATCTACAGAACGTCTTCCTTCACGTGGGTTCAGCGCTCTGCTTTGGATCAGTTTTTCACATTCTCGCATTTGAAATAAAAAGATACGACCAAAAACACGACACATTTACTTCACTTCCTGCAGTCGGGTCGATACAGACTCGTGTTCGCTTGGATGCAGACTGCAAATCTGGACTGAGACCGCCTTGTTCACAAGTACACAAATTTTAAGTAAAACAACTCGAGTAAAAGTAGAAGTGTGATGTTTACATGTGAACTTGAGTAAAAGTACAAAAGTACTCACTTTAAAAATGACTTCAGTATCAAAACCTTTTCACAGTAAACAAAACAATCTCTCTCTCTGTGTAACATTATGAAGCATCTCACAAGGGAAAGGCAATAAAGCATGATTGCCAGCAGGTGGCGACATTCTCTCTTCAAATACTACACACCACTGTGGATCTGTAACACAGAAATGTCATGGAGTAAAAGTACAGAAATTAGTTTTAGGATGTCGAGCGATAAAAGTAAAAAAAAAAAGTATCCTCTAATTAAACTACTCGAGTCAAGTACTGAACCTTGTAACAGAGTGTGTGGAACGAGGTCATTAAGAGCGTGTGTTGTGTTAACAGGACGGTCCTGCTTTCCGTTACACCACCAGCGAAGTAACCGTCCAGCCAAGTCCGTGTCTGTCTTATCGAATCCCGCGAGACTTCCTCGACCTGTCCACTGGCGAGGACGCTTACAAGCTAATCGATTTCCTCAAACTGGTGAGCGAAATGTTTATTTTGCTTGATACGTATATAGTTTTAATTGAATTCCTCAGTTGAAGAAAGAAAGAAAGCAGTCACCTTTAAAAGGGGAAAAGATTTTCAATAACAAGTTTCTTTTTGTTATAGAAAAAAGGTCAACAGGACGATGAAGATGAAAATGAGGGCGATGAGGAGGACAATGGCAACAATGCTGCTGCTAATGATGATGATGATGATGATGATGATGATGAGCATGAGCCTGACATGGCTAGTGTGTGAGACAGACTACGTCTGGTACACCAAGAACTACTGTTTCCCATCTGCTCCGTGTCCTCATTACGGAGGTTTTGTTATTTTTCCCCACTACATACACACGTCTATAATGTACATAGTGTAATAAAATCCTACAGCACTCTGGTCTCATCAACACACACACACACACACACACACTTACCGAGTCTGTTTAGGATCATCAGATCAGTTGAAATCAGATCAGTGCTCACATCAGTTCATAAAGGCGGAGTAATAAAATAAAGATATTTAATCTGTGCATTTCAAATGTACACTTGTAAATGTAACAGAAATTTGATTTTGTTCTGAATAAAAGTACGAGGTTTGTGTAAAAACACGTCTCTGTAATTACTAGCATTCGTACGAATGTGCTAATAGTAACGTGTTTTGTTTCAGACACTTTAATCATGTCACGAAGAACAATTTTTGTACATCGCTAAAGAAATCATAACGAAGCTTTCAGACAAAGTGTGAGACAGAATGTCCAGGAGCACTGTGGAGGATCGTTAGAAAAACATCTTAATCTACAGTCGTGGCCAAACGTTTTGAGAATGACATAAATATTGGAAATTGGAAAAGTTGCTGCTTAAGTTTTTATAATAGCAATTTGCATATACTCCAGAATGTTATGAAGAGTGATCAGATTAATTGCATAGTCCTTCTTTACCATGAAAATGAACTTAATCCCGAAAAAAAAACTTTCCACTGCATTTCATTGCCGTTATTTAAGGAGCTGCTGAGATCATTTCAGTAATCGTCTTGTTAMCTCAGGTGAGAATGTTGACGAGCACAAGGCTGGAGATCATTATGTCAGRCTGATTGGGTTAGAATGGCAGACTTGACATGTTAAAAGGAGGTTGATGCTTGAAATCATTGTTCTTTCATTGTTCATTTATGGCAGCAGGAAGGTGTGAGCGCATCTGCACGCACAGTGAGGCGAAGACTTTTGGAAGATGGCCTGGTGTCAAGAAGGGCAGCAAAGAAGCCACTTCTCTCCAAAAACAACATCAGGGACAGATTGATCTTCTGCAAAAAGTATGGTGAATGGACTGCTGAGGACTGGGGCAAAGTCATATTCTCTGATGAAGCCTCTTTCCGATTGTTTGGGGCATCTGGAAAAAGGCTTGTCTGGAGAAGAAAAGGTGAGCGCTACCATCAGTCCTGTGTCATGCCAACAGTAAAGCATCCTGAGACTAGTCATGTGTGGGGTTGATTCTCATCCAAGGGAGTGGGCTCACTCACAATTTTGCCCAAAAACACAGCCATGAATAAAGAATGGTACCAAAACACCCTCCAACAGCAACTTCTTCCAACAATCCAACAACAGTTTGGTGAAGAACAATGCATTTTCCAGCACGATGGACCATAAGGCAAAAGTGATAACTAAGTGGCTCGGGGACCAAAACGTTGAAATTTTGGGTCCATGGCCTGGAAACTCCCCAGATCTTAATCCCATTGAGAACTTGTGGTCAATCCTCAAGAGGCTGGTGGACAAACAAAAACCCACTAATTCTGACAAACTCCAAGAAGTGATTATGAAAGAATGGGTTGTTATCAGTCAGGATTTGGGCCAGAAGTTGATTGAGAGCAGCCCAGTCGAATTGCAGAGGTCCTGAAAAAGAAGCGCCAACACTGCAAATACTGACTCTCTGCATAAATGTCATGTAATTGTCGATAAAAGCCTTTGAAATGTATGAAGTGCTTGTAATCATATTTCAGTACATCACAGAAACAACTGAAACAAAGATCTAAAAGCAGTTTAGCAGCAAACTTTGTGAAAACTAATATTTGTGTCATTCTCAAAACTTTTGGCCAAAGTGTACCTGAGACTACAGAGTCTTCATTTTAGTTTATTTCTATTTACTGCTATTTTTTTGTTTGTTTTTTGCTTAATAATGTTTCATTTCATTCGTTTGAAAATGTGCCATATTGTGCTCATTTCTCCTTATTAACAAGTTAACTAGTGTGCCTGGGGGGAGGTTAGAAACAATTAGATTTTTTTTTAAATCTGTTTTTCTAGCCAATCAAAATTCAGGAAACTAGACTTCTCTGAAATCACTGCCTAGGAGTCAGGGTGAAGTAAATGCTAAATAAATTGCTTCCAGTCTCTCAAACCTCAAACAAATTTCTCCCTGTTTTGTTTGTTGTTTTTTTTTGTCCCTGGGTGAAACGGCATCGTATCAGGAGGCACATTTGAATCGCACATGTTCAAGCACAATTATTGTCAAAAATCGATGATGAAAAAAACAGAAAGGGTTTTTTTTTCAACATATTTTGTCTGTGTATACACACACAGGAGATGTAATGGAGATGTAACGTGAGCATTAACATTTAGGCATTTGGCAGACACTCTTATCCAGAGCGATACGAAAGCATGTTTGTGTTTACAGCGTTTATACTGCCTGGCCATTAACAAGTCATCATTTCAGGCAAAGAAAACAACCAAGGAGATTTGACATTAATGGATCCGAGTTAAGAGCCCTTCAACACATTATCAAAACCTTGAAGACGTTGCTTCAGTGGCTCAGGTCTAGATAGATTCAGCAACGTTATGTGACCTGAATGTACTGAGTGACCAGGTTATACCGTGAAAGAGTGGTTCTGGGAGCATGAGGAATCATTTTCACACACTGTGTAATCCAAGCTTAGGGTTGACTCAATTAAATCTTAAGGTGTGGGACCTTTTTTTTTTTTTTGGCCAGGCAGTGTATACTCAATATTTTTATTTTTGATTTCAATGTACTGATCTGCACCTCTGGTTGAAAAGGGTACAACAGATTTTATAAGCAAACACGACAACATTAAGCTCAGAGTTCAAAAACATTTTATTAGAACAATACACAGCAGATACAAAGGTTCTACTGCAGATACTCAGAACTTTGTGTGCTTCAACGAGAAATAGTATGGATTTCTCACACTTTAATAAATTAATATTAAAAAGAATACTAACCAAAAGAAAAAGAAATCAATCATAGAAAATTAATGAAACGTATTATGCAGTGAATCAAGGCCTTGCGTTGGTGGTGAATTCGGGGTGCGCGGCAGTCGACAGTTATATGCACTGATAACACTGTCACAGTCTTTTACAGATGGATGAGTGCGCAGTCTACAGGATTCTCCTGTACTCAAGTTCTGAGACACTGACGCTGATCCCCGAGTCGACTCTTTTCAACACAACCTGACATGTAAGGCAGCGTTTTTGTTTTTTGTTTTTAAAAAGGGACGGTGGCTGTGCGATGCCTCCGTTAACGGCCCTTGATTTTGTAAAAAAAAAAAAAAAGTCATACGAAGCCGGGTTTTGCCCTTGCGTTAACGTAAGCAGTCCGACCCATACATAGCAATACTCTTAGATAGATGAAACACAGTGTGATGCCTTCATGGATCTATAACACTTGATCCATAAGCCCTCTGGAAAAGGCGAGCAAAAAAGCTTAAACCAAAATTAAAGCTTTTTCCTGCATTATTATATGCAAAGAAAGAAAGAAAGGGAAAAAGGATCGATCCTGACTGAACATATACTGCAGACATGAAAATAAAGCAAAAATAAGCAGCAAATCATAGCAAGAAAAGAAAACTTGTGTGTAAACGCGCATCTCGGCATGCCGGGATCTTCTTCAGCATTCCATTAAAACGAATCGAAAAGTGTGATCCGAGGTGCAGCAATTCCTTGTGTGAAAACAGAGCCTGAAAGCGATATCTTAAGGCCAGCTCTTGGACCTGGCACCTGTCAGGATTTTATGGCTTTGCCAGGAAACTCTCGATGGCTTCTTCTGGACTTCTGACTCAGCTCCATAGATCCACACTCTGGAGAAAAACACCTGGCTGTGCACTTTCTTTCATGTGAAGCAGCGAATATTGCTTCGTTCAGCTCGATCTGAAATCATATTTCTCCCTGGTCCTTTAGTCATGGTTCTCATTTTCACCCTTTTTCTCGTTTTTGGTTCACAAGTGCAGTTGATTTGCTGAATCCCAGATCCTAAATCGATGCACCGATTTTGCATTTCTTCATTCTTTTCCTCTCGGTTCAATTAACAATACTATTACATTATTGTTATTAATATTATTATTATTATTAAGCATTTGTAAAAATCTATATAACCCCAGTTTAGAAATCTTATTTACATTAACGATAACAACATGTATAACAGTTAAAACCATTTGTACCTTTAAAGGCAAAATTTCACACCCGTTCTTTTTTTTTTTTTTTTAAACCCCTCAAACCCAGTTAATATGCAAACAGCATGAAGTCAAAGGTTTACAGATCTCAAAAGCAACTCTGTAAATCCGTCTACCGGAATCGGTCCACCCTGGAGCTCCACTGAATCGCATCAGGATTGTTTTTATTCAAGACGGCAGGAGAGGAGGAGAGAGAAATTCAGGGTGGAAAAAAAAAAAAACAAACGAGGAAAAAAAAGGTCTTGTTCAGCCCTCGGTAGTGGAGCGAGACAGATTAAGAGAGGTGGAGGCATTACTGGTGGTGGTGGTTATAATAAAAGGAGAGCTCGGTCTCCCACTGGTGGCGTGGCCGCGGTCTCACAGCTCGCCGGCTTCGGTACAGCCGC
The DNA here is from genome assembly GCA_003987875.1 of Clarias batrachus. NCBI lineage: Eukaryota > Metazoa > Chordata > Actinopteri > Siluriformes > Clariidae > Clarias > Clarias batrachus. Next base: position 782,905 of record QMIH01000093.1, read on the forward strand.
CTCCCTCCGTGTAGCGGAGCTCCTGCAGGTTGGACACGCCGTGGAAGTGCACGAACGCTCCCGCCACCACTAAGATGTGGAACAGCTGGTGCGAGTGGAACTGAGGGGAACAACAAGCAGGGATCATTGACACAGGACAGGATTACATGGCATAAACAAACATTAAATGAAAATCACTAATCATTACGGTCAAAATTATTACTTTAAAACCTAGTCTTTAAAACGCTTGACTCACCCAGATGTCACATTTGCCGGGGAAGAATCTCTCAGGGATGCGCGCGGCGTAAAGGCAGGCTCCGGTGATGTAAAGTGTGGCCATGAGGAACAGCCAGCCCATCTGACCGATCGTGGTGGCCCTGAGGAAGCCCTCGGAGATTACGAAGTGTAGCGTGGGGATGACTCCGCTCAGGCCCAGGCCCACAAACACTCCTGGAACAACACAGCACACAGGAATTAGTTCATGGAAACGTATATATTTTTTTATTTCCATGAATCGTTTACTCTTCACTGCGGTTCAGCTTGACCTGAAATATCCCAATTAAATGTGTACCAAACAGACAGAAAACCTGAAACCCGTAGCAAAAATATTTACACCCCTAAATAATGCAAACAATCTGTTTTGCAACCGTCTCAATTCTATTAGATATTGAAAAGTGGTTTGAAGCTTACACTGGGTTACTAGTTTAGTCATACACAAACACATTTTTTTTTTTTTCGGTCTTAACAAATCGGTCTTACGTCGGCGTTTGAAGATTGTCAGAAACTCAGCTGTTCTATGAAAAAACTTTTCACATGGGTCATGTTCAGCTACAAATGTGAACCAATTTTAAACACGCACAAAAAAAAAGACTGAACTATGTACTGAAGCTTGTAAGTTAAGTGCATCCTGTGTGGTGAGATAATAAGCGGAGGCAAACACTCGAGACGAGGTGCCCATAAGTTCTGCGGTTTACTGTACATCATGTCATGTGACTGCTCACCTGCTCTTACTCCTCGGTACTGCGGCGTGGCGAAGAAGTCACACTGGGAGACGGTGATGGCGGCGAGGCCCAGGACACACACCACGATCAGGTAAACGACACAGGGCTGAGGCGAGCAGTAGAACGAGTAGTAGAGCCACGGCACAAAGCTACCCATGATCAGGAACGCGATACCCGAGTAATCCAACCTACGGCAAGACACAACAGGATACAGGAACTCAGTACAGTTTCACTACAGGACTGTGTTTATATACAGGGTTTTACAGTAAACACCAGGCTACCACAGAAGAGTTGGCATCGTTTTAATCACTTTCTAATTAGCATTACTGTTGCACTTTAAAACATTTAAAAAATGTATTTCCCTTATAAACTTGAAACATTAATAATTTTTATTCTGACAAAAATCAAAGGTCAGCATCGGTGCATCCGTCAGGTGGGAGGTGACGAGTTTACTCAAGTGTAAAGTTCAAAAACTTTATATGACTGCTAGTTCTGAGGGAAAAGTCAAACTTTAGAACATCAGTATTCTAACGTTTTACACGAAATGCGTAAAAACTGGCAGGTAATATAAACACGTGCACTAGGTGGCAGTGTTTCCTTACATCGTTCCTTACAGTAAACGTGCTGCAAAAAAAAATAATTTAAGTGTTTTTGTGTGTGTGTATATATACTATATATATAATTGGTAGAGTAACATTTAGGCAGATCTTTGTTTTGTTTTTGTTAACTCCACATTTCTTTATAATTCTGCTGAATGACTTCACTTAGTTCACTTCACCCATTATGTGTACGACTGTGGGATCAATAACAGTACGGTTTCACCGAGTACCACCGCATACAATCGATACGAGAGAGTTCGGGGAAATGGAACAGCACGCTCGACGCGGTCTCATTGATTACAGCTGCCTCTGTTTTGTAGCCTCAGTATTGCTGGATGTGTGTGTGCGCGTGTTTGTATGTGTTGGTGCTTGTCCCACAAATCCACTGACTTTGAGAATATCCGAGAGACGCCCTCTGAGTGGCAGTACACTGTGTGGAAGAGCCAGGAGAACGACAGGCAGAGGATGGCTCCTAGGAAAAACGCGCCAATCACGATCTTCTCCTGAAACGGTGCCACGAACGACATGTTGGGTCTGAACATGTACACGATCCCCAGACACAGGAAGAACAGGCAACCTGCCCACACACACAGACACACAGAGAAAGGGAAGAAAACCATAAGACGTGAAAATTAAATGAAGGTACATGTATTTCTAATTATTTTTCAAAAGACATTTAACGTGTTAAAAGATTTATATTTGTCTAATTTTACCTTAACATCAGCAATAAAGCGACATTAATGTAAAAAGCTCCTTAGCAAAAAAAAAAAAAAACATTGTATAAAGAAAAGTAACCTTGCTCATGTTTGAGAGTTTTACTTATTTTGTAATTTACTCTAGAACGGAATAAATAAAAGCAAAACAGTCCTATTCTTTCACTGACTCTCACCCATCTCGCCATTCTGTTTCTCCTGTCATGTCCCTTCATATGTTTTTCCTCCTACAGTATGTTCCTCAGTGCATCACTAGAATCCTGCCTCACAATTACTCAAATTAACATTTATTTTGTCCACTAGATGTCAGAACTGGATCGCGTCCCCCTGATTTCTCGGTTGCTTTAATCTAAGAGCTTGAGTTCGTAGAAGTTGAAAGGAGCCTGGTAAGAACTGGATAATATTTGAGACAGTAAGTGCACGAAAACCAAACTTGAGCATCTGGTTTCTACATCATGACAAATCACTCATTCCCAGACATATAAACTTGCAGTGCAGTTTAACAGTCTGTGCATGTAACGCTAGCAATCCTCAGACGCTATGGCTCTGTCCCAAAAAACACAGAAACTCTATTCAGCTGATTCCTGATGATTAGAGCAGGTTGTAGATGTGCAGCACAACATCACAGAGCATGAGTGTGTGTTTTCGTTTCCTCACCGAGAAGGTGTGTCCAGATGTTGCCCGTCTCTGTGTGGATTCTGAAGATGCTCTTGAAACACGCTCTGAAGGACGGCATGGGTGGCCTGTGTCCGTGCACGAGATAGTCGTTATCCTTCAGCCAATCGGGCAGCACGTCATGGGGGATGACGCGCCATCGGCCCTCCCACACCTTCAACAGACAGACAGATAAGCACAAAAAAAAAACATAAACAACAAGACATAAACACTGGCCATCAGGAAGGAACAGAGGCAGAAAGACTGGAGGAAAGAACTACTGGAACAAGTGCAGAACAAAGAAAGAATGTACAGAAAAAAATGTTTATATAAACAAAGTTAAAAAAAAAAGGAGGAAGGAAAATAAAACAAAGAAGGAAAGTGAAAAAAAGTATAAGAGAAAAAAATACTATAACAAAAAGGAAGGAAAGTAATGTAAAGGAAGTAAAAGAAAATAATGCAAAGTGTGTGTCTGTCTGCCTCTGTGTGCGCGCGCGCGTGCGTGTGTGTGTAAGAGTCTGTCTCTGCCTCTGTGTGTTTGCGTGTGAGAGTCTGTCTTTGCCTCTGTGTGAGAGAGTGTGCGAGTCTGTGCTTGCGCTTGTGTGTGTGTATATGTGCGAGAGAGTGTGTGAGTCTGTCTGCCTCTGTATGAGAGAGTATGTGTGTGTGTGGCTGTCTCTGACTCTGTGTGTGTGTGCGTGTGTGTGTGTGAGTCTGTCTCTGCCTCTGTGTGTGTGAGAGTCTGTGTCTGCCTGAGTGTGTGTATGTGCGTGTGAGAGAGTGTGTGTGAGAGAGAGAGAGTATGAGAGTGTGTGTGAGAGAGAGAGAGTATGAGAGTGTGTGTGAGAAAGAGAGAGTGAGTCTGTGCTTGTGTTCATCTGTGCTTGCGTGTTTGCGTATATGAACAGTGTGTGCGATAAGAAGTGTGTGTGTGTGTGTGTGTGTGTGTGTATGTGTGTGTATGTGTGTGTATGTGTGTGTATGTGTTTGTGTGTGTGTGAGACGTCCGGCTGATTCTGTGCTCTCCATCAGTGCGGTTGATTCTGTGCTGAGGCGAGACGTGTTCTTTACTGATCAGTGAGAGCAGAGCGAGCGCGAGGCTTCACCCAGAGTGATTAATGCACTAATTGAAGGCCTGCGGTGAGCAACTTCACTGGAAGCTCGAGCTGGCTGAGAACATGACGGCACATGGAAGGAGCCGAGATCAGACCGAACGTGGAGGCTCTTCCTCAAAGAGGCCCTTTTTAACCCGGCAGCCGCTCTTCCTCTACGGGAGGGGAAGTGAGGGGGCGAAAAAGAGGGCAATGGGAGGGCTGAAAGTTAACACGACTTGAACTGGAGGGCTTTAAACAAACACAGAGCAGAAGATTGTCTTTCCCCTGCTGTACTCACACGTCTATTGATAGAAGAGCGAGTCTCCTGAAGACAGGAGACGGGTAATGAGTACTGGCAAGCGCTCCACACTGATAGTCTCAGCTCCTCAGAGAGAGAGAGAGAGAGAGAGACTGAGGAGCGCATGAATGCAGATGCAGCTGTTTGGCGGAGACGGAGCGTTCTCAGGGAGCATCTGTACCGATGAGTGCGGTCATGTGACTTCCCTACCACTGTGCATACACATTTGGTAGTGGAAGATATTTTTTTTCTTTTTTTCCAGAGACATGTTTCTTTGTTGAGGTGTTTATGAGCTCTTGCAGCCTGGACAAACAGAAGGAGGATTTTTTTTTCCCTCCAATGCTGTGAAAACTCCACTATAGTCTGGATGCATGGTGTATTTTTGCTGATTAAGCACTTTATCGAGTGAATTGTGCAGATCCACCATAGAGGAATGAAAAGCCTCGTCTAACGTGAGTAAAGTCCACGTGTGATGTGAGGCACTACACGGAGTCGACCTCTCCGAACCAGCTCACTGTAGATCACTAAAAGAGCACCCACTTCACGTCTCAGGTTTCTCATTGTGCTAGACAGCGGATTTAGCCTGTGTGTGTGTATTTATGTATGTATGTAAATGTTTGTGTGTGACTGACCTTATGGACAAACTCCTCCACCTTCTCCATAGCGTGGTGTGCCTGCAGCAGTGGCGTCATCCCCATAAAGCCTTCATCCGAGCTCGTCTCCTCCTCCTCCTCCTCCTCTTCTTCTTCTTCTTCCTCTGCCTCCGTCCTGTCGTCTCCTTCATGGTGTTCCGTTCTTCTAATGTCTTTGATCTGAAAACAAGAAGAAGAAAAAAAAAATGCCATCAGAGCAGAAAGGACACGCAATCCCTCACCACATAGGGTGTGTTTACATTTACAAAATAATCTCGTCACTCCAAACAGGAAAACCATAGTTTGGTTACGGTGTAATCAGATTTCCGGTGCATTTGATTAAGAGTAATCTTAACAGGTTAATCTTATTCAAGTTCAAACATCTACAAAAGTGATAAAGATTTAATATGTGATGTCATTCAAATACTAAAGACCAGGAATGAATAAACATAAAACCCTGACACTAATTAATATCATAGATCAACCTTTTGTCCAGCCTTACAGCACTAGCACTGCTACCTCACAGTTATTTATCTCTCCTCCACACGGCACCTCATTATAATTACAAGTAGGAGTGCGGGACAGACACAATGCCGTGCAGACGGGCCGATACATCACAGCGTGTAAAAGAGCAGCTCCTTTCTCTCGCTCTGGCTTTTTATCTTTTGTGAATAAATAGAAAGTAGGCTGCCTTAGTGCAGATCTGGGCCAAATAAAGCAGTACACAGCCAGTGGAGAGTGAACCTAAATTGACCCGCTAAAAACTAACTCAAAGAGAAAAAGAGAGAGAGAGAGAGAGAGAGAGAGAATGAGAAATGACACAGTACTCACTTAATAGAGAGCGCTTACTTTATCTCGGACTGCAGAACTAAACGTGTACACTCGTTTTATATACAATATCTTTTTCTACATCTCTTCCTGTTATTTTCTTCGGACTTATTTCTGAGATTTGACAACACTAAAGTCCATATTTGATAGGCCGATGAAGCACCATTGAGTCATGAATCTTGCTGAATGGAGAGAGAAGACAGTGGAGGGACAGAACTGCACAGAAAGAGGAGAGAACCAGAAACAGAAAAAGATGGGAAAAAGAGACACAGTCGATAGAAGAAACAGAGAAACAAAGAAAGTGACAGACAAAATAGATAGAGACATAAGATGTGCAGAGAGACATTCAAACACAAAGACAATGACAGACTGAGACAGAGATACACAGAGACAGACCAAAAGAAAGAGAAGACAGAGGAAGCAAAAGACAGAACGACAACAAACTGAGAGAAGACAAAAAAGTAGACAGAGAGAGAGAGAGGGAGAGAGAGAGAGAGAGACAGAGAGAGAGAGAGAGAGAGAGAGAGATGTGTGTGAAAGTGTGAGTGTGAAAGTAGGTGTTGAGTAGGACGGGTTAATGAGGAGCTCTTAATCAGATCAGGTTTGGCCTTGGGGCTGTGCAGCCTCTCACTAATCAGTGCTGACGTGGACAAGCACAGACCTTATTCTTTACTGTTGCCCACTTCCGTTAAGTGACACTCACACACTCACACGACAAATGATATTCCCTAGATAGTCGCCTTACAGTATAACCCACAGTGTGCACTAAATGTTGTGTACTTCACGTGCACACTATACCCTAACAAACAGCGATTTAATAAATAACTTTATGTTTGTAATGATTTCTCTAAAGTCAGGTCACATCCCAACACACACTTCACTCATTTCCTCAGTGTGTACCGGTGTGTGTTTCAGTCTCTGTACCTCGCAGCTCTACTGACCTTGAAAGTGTCCTGTGCCTAAAGCACTCAGTATTCCAGTCCTGTTCCAGACACACACACACACACACAGACAGACAGACACACACAGACAGACAGACACACACAGACAGACAGACACACACAGACAGACAGACA
>QMIH01000093.1:799564-830215 GCA_003987875.1 Clarias batrachus
CCCCCCTTCTCTTGCTCTCCTGTCACACCACCTTAGAGCCACCTTAAGGACCAACACATTTAAAAGCACAGATCCGCTCGCGTCCCACTGCGCCGCTCTGCATTCTGCTGTGGAGCATTTACATTCACTCCTTTCCCTTTCCATTACACTCTTCCTCAAATCTAAGACATGCTCCATGCTGTCATGAGGAAGGTTATTGTGCAATCAGGAAGTGACCTTTGTACAGAGTAACTTTTGTGGAGTCAAAATCAATACACGTGACACACACAAACAAACACAGAGAACAGCTCACGCGGAGCACAAGCACAAACATTTAAATAAAGCGTTCACCCTGTATACTTTAAGAACTTAATTGAGCACACACCCAAAAAACTAATCTAGACCGTATAATCAAACAGTAAGAAAAACATTCTTCCCTAATACACTGAAGGTATCTCTACTTGTAAGAAACACCCTCATTAAGTAAAAGAAAAAGAAGCAAGCAAATGAAAATCCCAACACTCCTTCATCGTTTCCCGAGCATAAAACATGAAGCATGATTAGATCACAGCCGCTCTTTGTTCAGAAGTGAAAAATGTTTTAGCTGTTACTGTCCTGTCAGCTTTGCTTGCCTAGTGACCTACATTAATTCATTAGTCATGGCCTACATGAAATGCAATATGCTTAATCTCATATGCAGGTTAAGTGTACAACCTCTGAAACAAGCACGATGTGATCCGACTGACCGACCGTCAATCCCGAATGGATAAAGATGACAGCCGATGAGAGAAATAAGATATGAAGAGTAGCACATCCACTGGGGAGACTGCAATAATAATAATAATAATAATAATGGGGTAGAATACTGAGATTAAAAAGTTCCGCATGCGTACCCAGGTGAAACCCTTTGCTATAAACATCTACAGCCGCAGAACAAACAGCATCTACACGGCTCACGTGATAGTGCGCATGAGGGCTGAAGAAGACTAAAATGCTATCACTTGTTTTCCTCTGACAGAGCAGAGCGTCTTTGAACAGAATCCAATTCAAGGCTCGTGCATATGGAACGGCTTTTATGCAGAGCACGTCTCTACAGCTAACGATAAGTCTGTGGCTAAAACAAATCACCTGGCCACTTCAGCGGGACGGGAGAACCACGGGCCTGCATGTAAATAAGAAAGCACGGAGCGGTAACAAAAAAGGAAAAAGCCATAATTCCGACGTTGTTTACTATTGAGATGACTCCATGTGTACGTTTACTGGGAATAGGACAAGAACAGCACATTACAGCTAACGTCACGATTAATAACTAATCAGAAATTAGCAGTATTTACATTTTCATAAGAAATCATGAGAATTCATGAGAACATCTGGAGCCTCTTATTACAGTGAAAAAACTAATCGTATAATTAACCTGCAGAGTACAATTCTGTAATAATCAGATGTATTGCTTAATTTTATCAAAGCATGTGCACTTCATAAGGGTGGTCTAACAGCTCTGTAAATAACTACTATACTGCTTTATCTGCAAAAAAGACTGAAGAAGCTGCCACGCCTGATTCCAACGGTGTAATCAGTTTATCTTGACCTTTACCCGACTCTGAAGTAAGGTTTCTGAGTGAATGGAATAAAAACACACCTGTAGACACACCTGCCTTAGTGTACATAAGACTGGACTCGTACTTGCTCTCCCTCATTCTGTATACTGCTCATTCCTGTACAGGTCTGCTTAAACTAAACTGTCTGAGCTTATAGTAAACAAACAGGTGCACTGCTTCATAGTGACAGCTGGAGGATGCTTTGCTTAGATTGATGTCTAAGATAAAATGCTGAACTTCACTCAACCTGTACCGTCAGCATCATAGATAGATTTAAAAGTGCATTAAGTAAGATTAGTCATTTTTATTTATTTCTTTATTTATTTTTACATTAGGTTAGACTAGGTTATAAAGCCTTAAGTAGGTGGATTTGAATATTTTACACCTTCAACCTGCCCCGCTAAATTAAACATTAGATCTAAACACACATACACAATCTGGATCAGAAGTCAAGTTTATAAACAATTTAACAGGGAAAGCCAAACAAAAAAAATGACTTCTGCACCTTTAACCAACTAATGTTGATTTCTCTAGAGCAAATAATAATATAAACTCTTTAAAGGAGTAATGTTTCATTTAAGTGCGACAGTGTGAGGGGCCACGTTGGCATGTGCTGATCTCGGGTTTGAACACATCTTTCCAACTTTCCTAGTAGAAATTAAAAGTTTGCAATTCCAAGTTTTCATACTGAGTGTGACAAGCTTTAGTCATCAACACTGCACAACATTAGGTATTTGATGCACACAACCTTGCAGTTAAAACTAAAAAAGCTTATTCTACAGTAAATTACATACCTTACAATTAACATCAATTAACAACAAAACCTATTTTAAAATTTTAAAACATCAATAAACAACTCAATTGAGACTTCTAGTTAAATGATTCAATCTGCTGATTTTTTTTTTTTTTTGGCCCATTCTACACTGAACTTTGGGTTCATTTTTATGCATGTTTGAAAGAAGGAACTCCACAGTTCCACATCTCAATAGCTCTAACTGTCCCTGTTCCAGATCAGAAAAGAACTTTCCATCATTAATTCAGTGAGTCCTAACACTCACTGTACAGTTAGGACTTACTGCATAAGTTCCGGCTGCTTGGGCAATAAATTTACAGCAGATAAAGAGACATGGAAGGAAATGTACTTTACTTTTCTTGTGAACAAACATCAGGCTCTTGGTATAACGATTCCTGGAAGAGCAGGAACACCAGGACTCTGAGATGGGATCACAGAACAAACTTTCTTACGCAAACTCAGATGTTTTGCTGAATACCGAGAACTCACTGTGACAAAGCCATTTAGTTGTGTACATGCACAGGCCCAGCCTGTTTCACAGCATGCCTTATAAACCTGGAGGGACAGGTTTGACAGCTTGTTAAACTAAATTTCCCCAAAGCTCTGAGAGTGTGAAATGTCCTGCTGGGTGCGTGCCATGAACGCGTCAAAATGTTCAGAGAAGTCCTAAACCATACACTGATCATTCTGAAAAACAAGGACATTTTATATCTCCGCTTAGAGAAGGATCTTAGTGATGTAAAGCAACGCCAGAAGCTTGATCTGCATCTGAAGATTGGGGTGTGGCCTAAACCAAAAGGGATTTCCCCTGGAAAACGGTATAAAACAGTGCTTTGTTAAAACGTAGAAGTCAACATGGTGTTTGAATTTGGGCTCAAACACCATTTAACCACCGCTGTGGCCATGGTACACGGGACCGCAACACCTTCATGTCAGAGCCAAATAAATGAGGTCTTTGTCCTGCGAGCTTCATACTCATGCTTTCATCCCATGAACATTAAATCTTCCACTCACATGAATTTGGTTGCGTCCTGTGGGATTTCGTCTCCACGAAATATGACTTGTGAACCGTTTTGCCAAGAAAAACATACAAAAGAAACAGAGAAGCATAGCATGCCTCCTATTTGTAGCTGGTTAGAACCAATTACCAGTTTAAATCTGGCTTAGGGTTGGGAGAGACTGTACATCGAAATATGTTTCTATGATAAAAAAATATGCATCATCACCTCAGTTTTGTTAGCAAACTGTAGTGAGTTTAATGATCATTTAAGTCTCCATTCTCCATAAACAACTCCGAATACAAACATTTATGTTTAATCTTAAAGCTTTGAAACAGTACAAACCCTTAACAACAAAATGCTCGTTCCTTTTTAAAAGGAACCACATCTGCTTATAAACCTCTTACATCGTTTACATTATTTAACACTCTTTGCCATTATGGCGTCTCGGAGCTAGCCATACAATCTGCTTTCCATGTGGACCGTTATATAGCTTGCACACAAAGAAGGAAATAAGAGAAGAGAAATGGGGTTGCGGTGCAGGTGAACAGAGAAAGCCAAACAGTGCGGGCAGGTACGACACCTGTAGCGTGACCGTCAGACGCGCAAATGCAAACAAGTCCACGTCCAGCACCTGTCACTGAACACTGCGGCCTGTTTAAACTTTCATCGCCCTGCTCGGGTTGCTGAGGATCTATTACTAACCCTGAGAGTCAGTAGGTCGTCTGCTTCTTCTACTGTACTGAGATAGTGTTACGCCTGACCCAGTCAGACCACACACACCCACATAGTGGGCTCTGCAGAAAAACATGGATGGAAATAAAAAAATAAAAACACCTTGTGGTGGTGTTTTTAGTTGTTATGATGGTATGGAATCATTGCTGGTTAGGCTGGTGATTACTGAGCTACACAAACATCCAAAGCACATGTGAGGAATGAGAACATGATATGGGGTCCTGTTATAAGTAAAAATATTCATGATATTATGGTGTGCTTTGGCCAGAGATGAAGTGACATTACTGTTGTCGCCCAAAAATAACAGTGCAGAAGTGTTTTATTCCTTTTATCACTCTACAAAATCTATGAATTATAAATTAACCGACTCAAGTTACCCCTTTTGTCCGTTTAAAGTAGGGATGCACCGATACCGATACCTGTATATGGTATCGGCCTTGATACCACATTTTCTAAAGTACTCGTACTCGTTAAAAGTCCCCCGATACCAGGGACCGATTACACGGTCTGAGAAATGTCTATGTTTGAGCGGCGTGTAAGGGGTTAATCACAAGCGCCGAGTGCCCGCCCCCAGACCCCGGGTGCAGCTCAGAGCGGGGAGAAGGCGAGGCGAAACGAGACATCAGCCATGTGGATTTATGAATTAAGTGAATTAAGACGACAAAACAAAGGCGGACTGCAAATTGTGCTCAGCAAAATTGTTAAAAATCATGTTTTTATTAAGTACTTGGTATTGGCGAGTACTGAATTGCAAGTACTCGTTTTCCAAAAAAGTGGTATTGGTGCATCCCTCGTTTAAAGTTACACTTCCTGTCATGAAATGTCTAAAGAGCAAGCTATATCCTGGATGATATGAAATAAATTTGTTCCAGTGAAGTGAACACAAAGATATGTATATATTTGATATAATGCTATATATCAGAAAAGTTTACATGATATTGTAATACTACAATATCCACATTACATCCTTATAACCCTTAGATCTACATGTTACAGCACCTACCTAAAACATTTATTTTTTATAAAACGTCTTATTTGTTCGGATCAATGATTAACTGCCTAATGAAGACACATATTGATAACCCGATTGCGAAACCAGCAAATGTTAAAGCAGATGATGATGTGTGGATGTGTGATGCTGTCCCTCACCTCGCTCTGTGTGCAGTCTGACTCAGAGCTGCTCGGGCTCATGGTGTCCTGGCTGTCTGAGATGGAGTCGCTGGTGCTACTGCTGGTACTGGTGCTGCTGTTGCTGTTGCACACTCGGTGCCTCAGGACGAATGCCGGGCATTCGCCCTCCTCCCTCGGCTGCGCTCCGTCCAGCTTGTCTCCTGAAGTTTACACTCTTTCCTGTACACCTGGAAGATTTTCTTCACCTGGAACGCGATCACAGTCTTCACTTCCTCCGTGGACCACGGGGGACCTGAGAAAAGTGATATCAGTAGAGCGTTAAAGAATGCACAGAGTGTGTAATTTTTTCTTTAATGAGTTATTAATGCTCCAGCAGTTAAACATCTCATTATATTGTACACCAGAGTGACTATGAACCTTAAGAGTCAGTGAAAAATTGTGTACTCGAAGGAAAGCAATACTCAAAAGTGTACTGTAAGCAATGTACAGAAGGGTAACAAAGGGGAAAAATGCTGAATAAATGAGTAGAGAAGCAAAGAAATGGTGTAAGCCAGATATCTTTCGAGGATTGAGTACGATATTATCTATAAAGGCTTTGTATTAGGAAAAATAATAATAAATCTAAAATCACTTTCTCCATGAGGTTTCAGGAAGATAAATTTGAAGACATTTTAAATAAATAAATAAATGAAATTAAATGCACCCCAGTTTAAACTTTTAGGTTGTAGAGTTGCATGTTTAAAACAAAAGAGTACAACTGTGTAAAATTACTAATGTGCTCATTAATTAACTTTTAAATTACAAAAAAAAAGAGCAGACAAGGAAAGATGATTCCAAACATCCATGTACCTTATGACACAATAAATTAAGCAATTAACATTATAAATATGCTAATAACTAGAGATGGGTGTTTTTTTTTCTGGGACACCAATGCCAAATGCTAAAGATTTCAATACAAGCACTGACCAAAGTGGAAAAGGCACGTACTAGACTAACTTTAAGAGGTTTCAGCATAACATTCAGAGGATGTTGCCAAGTTGATCACTTAGCAACAATCTCTGGACGTTTGGGAGCTGCAGGAAGGCGGCAGTCTTCCTCTGATCCAAGGGACCAAATCAACTACTTCAACAACAACAGACTACAATACGGGGTATACATCGGAGAGAGGAATTTTAGTGACAAAAGACAAGGAAATTCAGCTGGGAATAGTGGGAAGTCCAAACAGACGGTGTCACTGACAGATCCTAAGGGGACTACTCCCAAAACACTAAAACAAAACAAAAAAAAGTTAAAACAAAAATAGAAGAGCACACATCCAATCTAAGAGATGCAAGGTGTCCTATAATATTACCCATCAAGACCATGGTCCAATAACTTTTAAAAAATAATAAAAATAAAATTTAAGTTTTTTTTTTTTAAGACAGAAAATAAAATGTGAAAGCTTTTCTAAACACAAGGTTAAAAACCAAATTATGTTTTAAACCAGTTTACAGTTTTGCATCAGAAGCTTAACTGAACAAGCTGCTAAAGTACGTGCAGAACTGTTTAAAGGACAACGAGTACATTACACCATATCTCAGTGTGATAATCATATCGGAAGGCACCTGTCTGCCAGGTTTTTAATTCTCCCCTGGCCAGCCTTGTGCAATGCCAATCGCGCAATGCAAAACCTTTCACATGGCCATTTGAGGTAAAGCATTTCTAACACTCTGACTAAAGGTCAAGGGCTGAGGAATTAATCAATCCAAAATCCTGGCTTAACCTTCTCTCCACATTAATGAACTGGTCCAGAAAAATGCATTGCCAGAAAAAGAAAAAAAAAGCGCTTCTAAAGGAGGAAGTGGATGTTGAATCGGTGCTCATTTCGTCCTCATGATTGAAGCCACAGCTGCAAGTAAGTATGTCAGGATGTTCCCATTTTACTCACTCGAAATTTACTCTCATTCTAACTCAAAAGCATGACCGCAGCTGCTGACTAAAAAAAGGCGTCTGGCCTTTGTACAAATTTTTCTGGTGTGTCCTAGCCAGTAAAGTAAACCGAGATCAACATCGTGCCAGCACTGCCTTCCAAACTAACCGCTCATCAGAAGGGGCTAAAGAAGGTCAAATATGCTTATCAAGCACGTGCTCATCAAGCTCTAGAATAAGGGAAAAGGTTAAGAAAAAAAAAAGGCACTTAACTTATGAGTCAATCTAAGGAAAATCTGTGCTACAGTTGTCTGCTCACACGGTGATGCAATCATGCATAAAGGACTATTTCACTATTTTCACTATTTCACAAGACTGAAGCACAAGGTCTAGGGTGAATGATCAGCGGTCAACAGGATAACTAGCCAATCGTGGCAAGGACTGCAATATGGCAAAAGCAGTGGTACTTTTTCCCCATGGTGCAACACCTGGAGCATTGCAGTTTCAATTTTTTGTATAATACAAGTGAGCAATCACGGAAGTGGAACCGTAGTCCGTTTGTATCTGCGGAAATTCGTTACTCGAACGTTCGTAAGTCGAGGACTACCTGTAATGGTGTACAGACTTGTAAGTCACTATCCTTTTCTGTCACTGAGAATGTTTAAATCCAGTAATTCAATATAACAAGAATATAGTCATTAGGAAAGCCTCCTTACACAAGCCGTGGAGGTGTCTCATACAGAATGCCGCCGCAAGAGCTTTTCTAATACGGTTTCCAGGACAATTTGAGCAAATGGCAATTGACCTAAAACTTTGCAGAGACTAATAAATTATAAATGATTTGTAGGAGATACAAGAAACTCCACATGAATGACCTTAACCTCAGTGAGGGTTAGGACGATCGACAGAACTTTCAGTTATTATTGTTTGTGATCTCGGAATTTGCTGCTGTGGCAGAAAAGCCCTGAAAGGTTAATCTATTGAGTATACTTACTTTTAATGATGTGTACATGTACACAAAATGGCTGCGAATACAAACATAAATAATGACACCACCATGTTTGCGTGTCTCAAGTCTATACAGGTTCCTTATTATGCTTTAGTCTTTCACAACTTCTCATGTAGCCTTCAAGCCCACTGAAAGACTGATTCTCTGAATTTGCTTGATTGAACACTTTTCCGTGAAAAGTCAGAGCTGTGGATTTGAGACACAGCTGTTGACAACTGTCAAGATGATGCTCTTAAAGAAGAAAATTGGTAAGTGGGTACGTGAACGATATTGTTTGCATTGATGCTGCTTCTGAAACTCTAAAGCAGAACTAACAGACTCAAAATGCTTCCACCCCTGTAGCAACCCTGCAGTCTACACTGCCCCTACTCCTCTGCTCCAGACAACAAAGTGGCCCTATTCCACCTTTCAGGAAACACGTGGCGCTCTGACAGGGTCAATTAGAAACTAAAGAGCATGGAGTGGAAACGTGTGTGTGTGCAATGCTGAATGAGTGATCATCAAGTGGTGAGAAGCAGCCTCTCTGCTCAAGCCAAGTACCTCCTTAACCTTTGTTTCAATTCGAAGGATTGGTAATGACTGAGGGGAGCAAAGTTATGAGTTAGTAGGTTGCTGATAGAAATCAAAACCGTGAAACTGGCTCTACGTAGATAAATGGGTTCAGAAGTGCTGGTGTGACTGCAGTAGAAAATTTAGGCACTTTAAACATTTGCTAGACAGAAAGGTAATGACATAAGTATGTACATCTCCTTTAAAACCCAGTTAAAATAATTAGTGTGTAGGTTTTGTCATTTTAATAGAAGTTTAAACCCATTTTAAACATGTATTGATATGTAATTAAGTGTATGTTTTTCATAAAGAGCTCACACAGAACAAAATATAAACAGGCAATATGTTTGTTTGTTATTAAAAAGCAATCATGTGACGCACTAAACACTACTTTAACTCAACCATGAATATGTACAGCAAACATTTCTGTAAAGTGATCCATTTCATAATAAGGGAGTTTGCTAATAAACATTACTCAACATTTCAGACTCCTGATCTAACACTAAAGAGCGATAAAAGACTTCATTGTATTAAGAAAATCCCTGACTAGCAAAATCCTTTGTGTGACCAGACGTCAGTGGTGCAAGCGAACGACGTCCCGCATAACTACTAGGCCAAACTAAGAGGAAAGAGATAGATAGGGAGGTGGGGGGGGTTGAGTGTGGAGAACAAACCGGCAAACCCTAGTAATATGGAAAAAGCAGATCTTGGAGATTTATGTGTCATATGACTTGCAGACCCACTGAGTGATCCAATCTAAAGGGGTTTTTGTCTCTCGGTTATAAGAGCAGACTGTAATGATTGACAATGCTCTGCTGAAGGACAGGGAGCACAGGAAAAGCAGGTTCTCTGCAGGCACAGGAGTGAAATATGAAACTGAAGGAAGGGGGTGCCAATTACAGCAGTGAGAGTGGGGTTGCGAAAGAGATGGTTGCAGTTTAGTCAGGAGTCGTATTGGCTGGAGTCTTCGTGTCCTACTCGACGCCTCTTTCACGCTGCATTGTTGTAATGTCGAGAGAAAAAGAGACAAGAAACTACTCTACATTCTAATGTAGATGATCCATCATCTACGTTCTTTAAGACAGAACAGTCGAGTCTGCTTGATAAAATTTCATCATCCATGAATTAGGTGTTAGGGTTAGTCATGCTGTATATAACCGCTTGCGTTTGTTTCCACCCCAGACCACAGATTAAAATTTCCCATTTATGAGTACGAGTTCCAGTTCCTGATGCTGTTTTCTGAGGAATTACTACACAGTGCCACTGAGGGAGGGGGAAATTAAATAAATAATAAAGGTGCCTCTGTGTACATCTAATTGTTTGCAAAATCGCTAAATAAATACGAGGACAAACTGTACGACACTGTGTTTACTACAGGTGCCATCATTTGCTGAATTTGAGGTCTTGAGTTTTCAACTAGGAATTCCAACCGGATGGGTTGTTTTTTTTTCAGTCTTGTCTTGTTCAACAAAAGTCAAAGTTATGATACCATCACTGCAGCAACCTTTCTTTGTTCAGATGTTGTTACAAACATGTTACTTTGCTGCCGGTCTGAGCACGCTCAAAACGAAGGCTATCAAACCCAGGGAAAAAATGCCAACGCTGTGCCCAAGCTGTGTAATAAATGAATTAAATGACAGTGTCAATTATTTTAGAAAATGGTGATTATCAAAATCATCTTGACTTTAAGATTATTTAGACAAACCTCACTGCAATTTTCAAACTGTAACGCTCCTATTCAAAACTATCATGCCTTATTCTTTATTCCTGCGTGTATAATTCCACCGTTAGCGTGCAGGGTGTTAGCCATTTCGTCAGAACTTAGAAAAGATGAGCTGTGAAATGCTTTCAGTGCGATTCCTTTTGTTTCGTAACACTTGAAACTTTTGGGTGAAACCTGGACGTGTGCATTTATCTTCTGCCTTTTTCAGTTTCTATTCCGTGAAAACGTTGCGTATCTGCAATGCAGTGCAAATTTCCACCATGTTTTTCTTTACTTAAAAAAAAAAGTTGAAAAAACATTTTACTATAATCAAAACCGGTTGAGATAAATTGTTCTGAATGTGTTTAAACATTCAATAAAATAATCACATGGAATTGTTGTTTATTAAAAAATTGACATGACTACAAACAGACTAGAGCAGCAGAGTTAACGTTAAAATATAAAATTTGTCACATTTTTAAATATTTAAAAATCTGCATACCAGTGCATGTGTTTTTTTTTTATATAGATATATTTTGAGTTCTTTGGTAAACAATTCAGTTGACTATTTACGTGACACTGATGTAGTGCTTGGAAATTGTTACAAAACCTATATCTCTTGACACATACTGAAAGAATTGTGATATACATATGATATTTTTGCCATATTGCTCTAACCTACCAAATATTCATCTATAATTTAATATCGAGTGGCAGACTGCTCCAAGTGTTGGTCCTTGCTGGACCATTTCAATTGTGTTTCAAAAACTACAAATTGAGTGAAAATAATATACAATTATATACAAAACTGACTCAGCCCTGACCATGAACATTAACACAACAAGAACTGGATTACTAAAACAAGCAGCAGAACCGCAATAAGGTTACCTCATCCTTCCCATCCCCTTCATGAGCACTAACGTCATACAAGGTGGTCAAATGCTCCATTTGCTCTGACGCATGTCCAACACACACATGCCTATCCAAGGTCAAAATGCACCCTCTACCACCGACATGAACTCCTAATCACCGTGTGTGTAACGACCTGGACCACCTTCAGCCCTACAACAACGACGACAACAACAACATACACGAGCACTACGGAGTCAATCTCCTTGGCAACACTATGACATCGTATGGAATTATGGGATGTTAGGCATTGCGCTGTCAGACAACTGCGCAGAGAACAGAGAGGCTGAGCTGTAGTTGCTCACGCTGTTGTATAGATTTGAGGCATTTCTACTGCAACGAGAACGCGGACAGACTCATTTCATCACCTGTCCATCTGTCCCTCCATCTAGTAGCACACGTCTCTGAATCAATAAGGCATACAAATATAAAAAAATACAGATGGTACTCATGACGTTTTTTTTTGAAGACATAAATCAGCGTTTCATTTATTACTGATTTGTTATTTATTAATTATAATCTTAGAAAATTTATTGTTATTTTTCAACTTATTAAATAATGACATGTCGTAATTTCTATCCAATTTGCATTGCAGCATGTCCATGAAAGATGAAAGCTCCTGGTAAAACAGTTAAATCCGTCGTTCCCTCACCATCCCCTGTCTTTCTCTCTCTCAGTTAATACAACAATGCTATTCATGTTCCCGAGCCACAAAGCCTAAACCCCTGAAGACTCCTGAAGACTGTCAACTTCAGAACGGATTATAATGAAGTATAGACACCGGAGACTCCTTCCAAAAGATACTCATCTCCTTAATAAAAAAAAAAAAAACAAGACTTCATTACGTTTTTTATGATGCTGCAGTTATGGAAAAATAATCCACATCTTTTCACAAACATACCACACCCCTCTGATTAAGGCTCCTTATAACCTCTTACACAATTCTTATTATATTCTGATATCTGAATCGGAGACTTCCGTGTTTGCTTCTCACCTGGGCAACACTTTGATTGAACACTCAGGGTACAGACAAGCTGAACACAGATCACACCTGACCCCTGATTGAGAAAGCTAATCCATGTTAAGAGAACACACTAGCTTGAGTCACAAGTCGAACAAACGTGCAGGAAAAACGTGTCGGGTCTAAGATGCTTATGCACTTAATAAATCCTTCACTCAGCTTGGATTACTGGTATCGATCATGCACATGTCATGATACACACAATATCATATCACACTCTGCGGATAAAAATCTATAATGTTCTCAAAACAGTGAGACCGTATTCACGGTTGTTGGAATCTTGCGTTTAAAATTTTTTGTTCATAAAAATAATGAGATCATAACAGCATTGTGTTGTACAGCTAGGCTTCTGTGTACAGAGCCAACGGCTACGATACGCGACTTGGCTGGATCTGTCATTACTGCTTTTGAGAAGATACGTTTGCCCTGAAGTCACATGCTGATAATTAAAATGGTATCAGAAATTCGGCCCTTATTGTGTCTTTTAGACAACACAAGTGCTACACTGATCTCAAGGTGGAAGAGGTGTATCCTATTTCACCTGCAAATCATGAGTATCTGTGAGCTTGTGTATTTAGAAGAGGGTGGATAACGCTATCCAGCTATCAGGTGTGTGGGATTTAAATGGCAGTAGGAATTGTTCAAGACGCAACTAGAGAAAGTCAAACATTTTTAATAAATGAAGCGATAACAGCAAAAATAAAAGAAAGAAAAATAAAACGCATGCTTACATAAATTTGTGAAACTAATAGAATCGCAATATGGTATGTTGATATCAAATTTTTGGCCCCTGGTGATTTCCAAATTGCCGGGGGAGCGCAATAGTTAAGGTGTTGGACCCTTGCTCAAGGCCCTTAACCCTCAACTGCCCAGATATATAATGAGATAAAAATGTAAGTCGCTCTGGATAAGGGTGTCTCCCAAATGCCATGAATATATAAATGTAAATTCCAGTCCCAACTGGATGATTTTCCGTTCCGATAAACGACCATTTCATTTCCAGGACAAAACCAGGACAAAAATGCATCATTGCTTGTATTAGAGCCGGTGGATTTTTGCAGAACTGCGGAATAGGAACTTAAAGGAACATGTTAACGAGAAATGGAAAAATCACCTGATATCTATATTGTATTCAAAAAGGGGAAAACACACTGGCATAATAATCTACAGCACAGATAGTGAGCTGTAAACAGATAGCGTAATTAAGATTATTACAAGAATTGATAGGAAAGCCATAAAACATTTTAGGGCATGTTATATTAGTAGACTAATCAGCGACAGTACGATCCACATCGTCACATGAATCGTCTTATCCCTGAACACTTCAATTATTACAATTTTAACATATTAACAAACAATTAAATATTATATTATGACACATAATATTTTAATTATGACACATTCTCACTGCCGTTATAGTAGGATTGGGGGGTTGTCAAGTCAGCTATGAATCTGTGATTCATTTGTGTGCAAAGTCACATACCGCCAAACTGACTCCAAAATAGATTTAAAAAAATAGATATTTCTACTTTTGTAACAGAGATTAATTGGACGATCGGGCAGTGACCAGAAATGGCTGGTTTTCAGTTTGACCGGTGATTGGCCTCAGATGTAAACAGTTCTGGAAAGAGCACATAAGCTTCTGAGTGCCACAACAGAAATGCAAATTGGTCTTAAACACATTCATTACACACTCTTACACAACTCTCAAAACATTGTGGACACTAATTAGTTGAAATTTGTGTGCGTTTAAAGCCCCTGGTGGCAACCGCCGCTCAACCTGCACACTGACTGTTGAGTTTTGAGATTTTGGAGTCTTTTTATGATGTAAAACTATTTGCACATTTTCATCCCTTGTGGTAAGAGTGAATTATTTGCCAAGTTTGTTTAGAAATAATAATTTTGGCAGATGACATAATGCTGCTCATTTAAATGGTAAACTGTTCTATTTAAAGTTAGTTTGTTTTGTTTAAATGCTGCTCTTGGTTTTTAAGAGAGAAAAATAATGTTATAAGGAACGGGCTACATTTAAACTAATCGTTAATGTTTTTTTTAAAGGTTTAAAATTGTAACAAAATCAGGGAAAATATAATATCGAATCATGATATTTATAAAATATTGATACTTATAGAATCATAATCTTAATAGAATAGGCACATGGGTATCGTAATAACATTGCATCGGGAGGTGACTGGTGATTCCCAGACCTTATATATAAATATAGGGAGGAAGAGATATTCACATTCTAAGCAGCTGGTGTCAATATGACTTCCTTTGGAGGAAAATACAAGAACACAATAGAGACAAAGAGCTCTCAGGATGTGGTTTGTACTCTAAACACATACATAAATCACCTTATTTTCCAAGATTTTGCTCTAAACTTGCCCTGAGGAATCAGGCCGACAGGTCTCTGATAAGCTGATCAACGTGATACGCGAGCTGGGTTTGTTTACAGTACAGTATAGCTAGCTTAGCTTCATTTAGCTTGTCCTCTGTCAGGCATGAACACGAGCAGCCATATGTTAGCTCCACGTCCTGTCGGGCTTATTTTTAAACAGAATTTCTGCAGGACACGTTTTAAGTCTTATATATCAAGTTTGTTTTAACCAAAATAAAAGCAGAGGTATTGTGAGCACCAGGTTTATGCTAGGTTTAACATGTGAGTTAGGGGTTGAAAGGTTTAAATACTCAACCAGAAGCTGGATTTGGGATTCAGCTTCCTGGCTACTAGTTTGTAGTTTGTAGTTTTAAACCGTATTCAATATAAATAAAAAAATATGTACTTTAATAGTAGACATGCTAGTTAAGTTAAGCTAGCGTGGCAGGTTCAAAAGAGAAAAGGCCAGTGCACGAGCTCGGTCGGGCTCGTGCTCAACTGAGAAAGAAGTAACGTTAAAACCGTTAGGGGACTGGTTAAAACTGGTTTTCTACACAAAACCACCGAATGTCACTACATTAAAGATGTATAATAAACTCTTAAATGAACTTTACCTCCAGAGCCGAGAGTCAGAAGCTGTCCTTTAAATGTTTTTCCTCACCAAGTTGCCGCAAATCGGAGTCAATTCTGTCGTCACAGCGGAGCTCGCGCACCGGACCACGGCTCTGTCAACTGACTGCTCTGCATCATTGCTTAGTGTCTGAGCAACTACAGCGTCCCGCCCCTCGCGTGACAGCCTAAAGGCCAATCAGAACGCTTCGGTGGAAACCCCGCTGACCAATAAGCGAGCGCCGGAACCGAACGGTGTCATGGGTAGCGTAGTTCCAAAGGTTGTTTACATCGTTCCCTTAACTAGGCTACGTTCACACAATAATCAAGTACTATTTATATAGTAAATGTGTTTTTTCGTAATGTTCAAGTCCCTGTAAATGACAATAACATTAATTTAATAAATAATTTGTAAAAAGTTATTTCACAGTCTTACAATTTTCACAATTTCACAATTAATTCACAGTTCACCAGGATTAATATGAAACTATGTGAACATGAACATGGTATATCTGTGTACCTTTAAAGTTCATTTAATGTATAAGATTATTTGAACTAATACTTGTTCTACGCATTTGTTTTATTTCTTACTACTTCCTTACTAAGATCGCTATGTAAAATTTGATAAGCATAAAATGAAGTTGACGCCCGCACACACCCACACACACACACACACAAACACTCACAAAGCTCCACACCTAAATTGGAGATGATTCAAGTGGAGTTTGGCAAACTATCTGGTGTCATCATTCATTATCAAGAAAAGTTACGACACTGATTTCAAGTGCACTGAGACATTGACCTTCTTGAAAGCCATATTCCTATTTAATAAGCATGAAAAAATTTCTAAAAAAGACGCCAATCAAACTACAAACGCATATTCTCCAAGCCATTTCCACATGTTTGGGCCATTAAAGGAGTTTCTGGGAGGCCAGCGTTTCAGACGTGAAGCTGATCATGTCTGATCATGGCCCTGGCGTACTAAGAAAACATTTTTATCTTGATAGTATCCAAGCACTAGTGAAACAATTGTATTAGCAGCAGGGGGATATATAGAGAAATAAAAGAACAAAAGTTCTGTTCTTCTGCACAATTAAAAGCTGCATGTATTTTCTGACTTCTCCATGGTGATACAAGGCATTTTAAATATGTTCTTCATAGTTGGGTTATACAACTGCTATTCAGGATGAAATTCTATGGAACACAAAGTTATATACCTCAAGAGTTCTTTGGTAAATCGCGTACATTTTTAAGATAAAACATATACTACAATCGTTGTCCAAAACCTTGTGGATGGTATCGCAAAGGTACAGTGACATGTAAAAGTACAGCTTTTCACCACTCTTCACTTTGTCCAGAACAATGCAGTTGATGGTATCACACAGATACAGCGACATGTAAAGCTTTCCACCCCCCCCCCCCTTCGCTCTCCCATTTCTTGTGGTTGCCATTAGATTACAAAAATTCATGCTTGCTTACAAAACTGGTATGCATGCATCTTAAGTCACTTATAACTTCCTGCTCTACAGCATATTTTCTTGAGCATGGCTCACCTGGGAACATTAACCCACCAAAGATATAAAGAAACCACTTAACAAGACTCTTTTCTGTTCTGGCATCTAGGACATGAACATGAAATGAAGACCTACCTGTTCACCAAGCACTTGAGGTAGCATTTAGTTCACCTAATTATATATTTCATGCTGTTCTACATATTCTTTATCCATTACCTTAGTAAGGGGGGATTATTTTTAATACATAATACTCCTGTTAGTTAATAGAGACCATCTATTTATACATACACTATATACTTACAACCGACAAACGTAGACACGGCCAGACAGAGAAGCGTGATTCGTCATTCCAGAGAAGACGTTAGAGTCCAGTGTTAGAGGCGTGCTTCACATCACTGCATCTGATGCATGGAAACCGATTCCATGAAGCTCTATATGCACTGTACTTGAGCTAGTCTGAAGGCCACATGAGGTTAGGAGGTCTGTAGTTATTGACTCTATATACATCAGGGGTTCAAGTCAATCTGGGACTGATGAAATTTTTGGTGACAGAAGACTTCAAGCACAGTATGACAATAAGACTTTAAGCTGCAGTAAGACATTTGAACGGTGCAAACGTTTTAAAGGAGCCTGTATGTTTGTAAATGTAGATCCTGGAGCTCACTGCAACCGTTCCAATGCACATCCAGCAAGTGGAACGGCTGATCCTTCAAAATCAATGGATAACTTGTCTCCATCCGACTGCAGCATGAAGGCATAATGGTTAGATTTGTGGCCTCTCAATTCGAGGGTCGAGGTTCAAAGCCTGCCTCGTGTCTGTGTGTGTAAAGATTGCATGCTTTCCCACAGTCTGAAGACATGCAGGGTAGGCTGAATGGCAAATTGTAAAGTAGTGTGTGAGTGGATGTGTGCCCTGTGATGTACTGGCACCAGGTCCAGTGTGTACCCTGATTCATGCTCAAAGTCCCCTGGGATCGGCTCCAGGCCACTGAACAGGATAATCAGTCTAGAGAATAAGTGAGTGAGTAATATTTAGGGGTGCCATTTTTTAATATAAATTCTGTAAGGATAGCAATACTTCCAAACTATTTAAAGACATGTTTGCAGGCGTCAAAATAATTACTATGTCCAGTGAATAAATCTAGCAGTAAAAGAATTCTTAGGTATGTTGTGGTGCAGTTTACCAAAGAAGTCAATTTGTAGGTTGGGGGGGGGGCGGGGGTGCCAATAATTTTAGCGCCAACCTCGTGCTGGATATCTGGCATCTCTGGATCTGAGTGGCGTGGTGCATTCATAGTGTCGTAACCAAAAGGTCAAAGTTTATTAGATAACGTTTCTGATCAGTGATAACAATCTGTATTGCATCTGTGTAAAAATGAATAGCTGAATCTAAACCGATAAAACCTCACCTGATCCTAAAAGCCACCTACACAGCAGCAAAACCTTCTGGATTTCTTCCAGTTCACGCTTTCTCCGAGAGTGTTTTTCTTTTTTTCTGTATCTATTAACTGCAAACCAAACTGTATATACACATCGTGACACGATCTCTACAGGCCCTGACCTGAGCGAAACCCTTTAAGTCAGTTTTAACAAAACCTGGGTGTGAGAACGAGACCAAGCAGCCTTATAAATCATGCTATTCAATTCTCCTCCTAGGAAGGGAGAGGTTCATTAAAAGCGTGCGAACTGTGCTTTTTTTTTACATGTTAATGACAGATCTGTCTGAACTTTCACACGAGGTTTCAAACTACTTACATTCCCTGACACACCCTGCATTCGCTATCTGCAGTGCCCTTCGTTAGTGCTTCCCCTTGTTCTAACATAGATAATCCCCATGTTGTCTTCATTGTGTTTGCAAGAAAGTTTATTTAAGGTGAAATCAGAGGAAACGTAATTTTAAATTATAGCAATACATTGCATAGTTTCCCTGCCACGTTTATTTTTATTTATTTTGTTCTGCCAAATTGTGTTGCCTTGTCAAAAAAAGCTACCATAGCATGAATACATAGCATTTTATCTATTTGCGCTACCCTATAATAAAATGGTAAATGCTAAAGGGCTAAATGAACTCTAACAGAATTTTTTGATGGACAAATATCTCCATCAAATAATGCTCCCAGTACAGAACCAACAAAATGACTAAAAAAAAAAAACACATCCCAATCGGCAGAACCATTATGCAGGAAAAAATGATAGGTAGCATAAATTGGCAGAACACCGGCGTTCAATCATTTTTTCCTACCCTGCCAGAAATACCTACCAGTAGCACTAATTTATAGTTACATCATTTCATGCTACTTTCTCCGTACATCACAACTATAGTTTTGAATGGTTGTAACACTGGAAAAATATAGTACAGTTTTATAAGTGGTAACATTTCCTGAAATACTGGTGGCATTTTGCGATTTCACTAACACTGGTAGCAATTTTTGACATGCTGATTTAATGTTATCCATCAATCCTCTGGTCAACTGTAAAAATAACCACGCAAATGAAACAAAATGGGCAATAAATAACACAAATGGTGTAGTAGCATGGCTTTATGGGTGGGGTGCTAAAGCAGCGAAACATGATGTATTTTTGGTTTTTGGGTTCTGGGTAGGATGAAATTATAGAACGCTGGTATTCCCATTGCAGGGGATAAAAATCCCTTATGCTAGCAGATTATGCATTTGTTCTAAAGTCACTTATGCACTCAATGAGGAATACGTACTACTTATTACTGTTACTAGAACTGAAGTGTAATACAAGTAAAATAACAGTAAAAGGTCATATCTGCTATGAAACAAGGTAAAAAGGAACTAACCTGTTTAGATAGTTGTCATAAATGACTTTGATACACAAATACACGTTTTTGCCACTGCCCATATTCGGCATTGAATTAATTTTGTGATGTCACTCCACAGCAGTGCTAAACGGTTCATATAAAAGTAAATTAAAGTACTAATCTATTAGGTATGATTTTATTGTCATTCTTTAAATTATGGAACTTCCAAGGTTACCATCACCACTGAGAGGTCACCACGGAGAACCATTCGATCCGTGCTTGGCACAGGTTTTACGCCGGATGCCCTTCCCGTTTTATCCGGGCTTGGGACCGGCACTGCATCTGGAATGTTCAAAACATGCTGATATCTAAGAAAAATTCCATGACACACTGGTAGGATGAAGAAAAACTTCTGTCACCTTATCAAAGTTGATTATAGCCCTAAAGTAGCACATACCTGGGTGGAGGTCTTCCTATAGTTGACAGTGGAAATGTCCTCCATGTCTCACAGTAACTTTTGGCTAGCACATTTATTGCAGCGATTTATATTTTATCACAGACGATAAAATATTCACTAAAACTAATTCCTTTAAATACAGTTTAATACATACATGAAAACATGACATTAACTTAAATGTTCAATATTTCATATGTGGATGCGATTAAAAGTAACACTAAAAGTACCAGTACCTTTTATATAAATGTTATTCTTTGATACTTTGTCACCTCTAGATAAAAATAATATGGATACCCAAACATTTAATAATTACTGTTTACTTTAATGTCTAGTTTTCATGTGTCAGACAACTATTATTACCTATAATTGTAATAAAGCAAGTTTGTTTCCAATGTTATGTAGTGAAATTTGTGACTCAACAATAGTCATCTAATCTGGCGTTAGCAAAGAAAACTGATAAGATCAAATGTTCAAATCACAATTATGAACGTTATTATACTTAAAGGTCCCTCACTCACTCACTCACTCACTCATCGTCTATACCGCTTTATCCTGTATTCAGGGTCGCGGGGGGTGAGGGTGGAGGAGTCTATCCCAGGAGACTTAGGACATGAGGTGGGGTACACCCTGGACGGGGTGCCAATCCACACACTCATTCACACACTACGGGCAATTTGGGAACGCCAATCAGCCTAACCTACATGTCTTTGGACTGTGGGAGGAAACCGGAGTACCCCGAGGAAACCCACCAAGCACGGGGAGAACATGCAAACTCCATGCACACAGAGACGGGAATCGAACCTGGCCGGAAAATCGAACCCGGACCCTGGAGGTGCAAGGCGACCGTGCTAAGCACAAAGCCACCGTGTCGCCTATTTAAAGGTCCCATATTTTACCATTTCTTAAACAACTTAGCACAGGTCTCAGCGCTCCCTCTCAGTGAGTGTGTGTTAATCCTCCAGCTGAAATACCTCTTAGATCATACATTTTTCAAACCTCAAACTCCTTTTATTTCATTCCTCCAAATTCAACAGTTTGGTTTCTATAGAAAAAAGATAGTGAGAACAGCTGGGGGAGGGGCTCTGCTTATGAGGTCACAAAAGGGGAAAAACATATTGAGAATGCACAGTGATGATTAGAGAAGAAAGCATTGAATATTTTTTGTTTGTTTGTTTGTTTGTTTGTTTGTTTTTTTAGGAAGACTGAACTGTAATTAACTGTAAGAGAGTGAGACCTATAGGTGGTGGTGAGGCAACTTACAGAACCTCAGTCCAAGGCGCAGAGAGTTACTGAGAGCGAACATGTAGAGAAAATGGAGTGTATGGTAAAATGCCGGATACAAGCAGAGGAAGAGGCCGAGACACAGACAACATGAGAACATGACAAGATCAAGGAAGGAAGATTTGATTAGACCTTTTTTTTTTTGGTAATTGGCTTTAAGAGGCCCGGGAGGATGAGGGAGAATGAGACACACAGTTTATGGTAATGTAACCTACTGGATTCTAAGACGAAGATGATGATGATGATGATGATGATGATGTAATTGGCTTGTTTAAACCCTGTTTTTTTTTCTTCTTTAAAAAAAAAAAAGAAGCAGGGAATGGTCTGTTTGTCGTTTTTTGTTTGATCACCCACACTGGAGACCCATCTGAATATCTAATCATGAATAAACAGTGACATTTGCATAATAGGTGTCCTTAAATGGTCCAAACTCTAAAGTTACCTAAGGCATAAAAAGCTCTACGTGTTCGAAAGTATTCTTTGAATTTTTTATGTGGAAATAAATCCACACTGATGAAGAAATTGTGTGGAATTTATTCCATACATAAAGCGGTCCCTGGCTACAATAATATATGTACCCCTGATATAAAGCATGCAGTCAGTGGCTGCATGACAGAAGAAGATACCGCTGGGATCTGTAACGAGTACCCTGAAGTGCAAATCTAAGCAGTACAAAGCATGTTTTTTTTTTGTTTTTCTTGGAGCTATGATTAACATGACAAGTATCTCAAGAGCAGTAAAGAAGATAAATACCTCAAGTAGTTTACGTCCATATCAGGATTATGACGAATGTTGTAGAACATCTGTTATCAGTTTGTTCCTGTTATCACTTCTCACTTTATAGCGTCTATAAACAGTCGTTTCCTCACCAGCCTCTCTTTCTTTTCTTTCTCTTGAAGTTAATAAGGCATAAAAAATGCAGCTTGTTATGATGCAGAGACGAGCAAAGCAAAGCGTAAAGGCTGCTGTCCTGAAGAGCGTCAGAAAGATGTCATGCTACACATGAGACTTCCTGCAAAAATTTGAAATAACGCCTCATCACCATACGAATGTGTATCGTGTATACGCGTGTACTGTGCAAAAGAGGATGTCTTTAAAATAATTCTGCATTCAAAGAACTACTATAAAAAAGGCGGTAAACAGTAATTAATGAAATAAAAGTCAGTAATTGGTGTGATGAATCTCTGGAAGATGAAATTCCATCCATCCATCCATCCATGAACCTCTGTAGTCCAACTAGGGACCAATTGGAGGCCAATGGCGATTACACTGTATTTATTCCTGTTTTCACAACATTTACACACTGCAGGCAATTTGGGAAACGCAGTTAGTCCTAATCTGCATGTCTTTAGGAGGAAACCAGAGTACCCGGAGGAAACCTACTGAGCATGGGGAGAACAGACAAGCTCCATGTACACAGACCCGAGACGGGAATCGAACCTGGATCCAGGAGGTGCGAGGCGACAGAGATTATCACTAAGCCACCGCACCGCCATAAGGAAATGAACTGCTTAGTTTTACTGAACATCCTGAGAACTTTTTGGACCTGCTTCTTTTTTTATGCAGCAAAACTTGGATGCTTTCTTTTCTTGTTTTTTTGTGGTCTTTTACATAATACAGTAGAACCTCGGATTGCGAGTAACGCGGTTTACGAGTGTTCCGCAAAACAAGCAAAGATTTTTAATTAATTTTGACTTGAAAAACGAGCAAGTCTTGGTTTACGAGAGCCAATGTTTTTTCTCTATATTGCGCTGTGGAATTCTGGGTCATCGTCTCCCCTGCTGGGTCTTAGCGCTCGTCTCTTACTGGTATAATCAATATCTCCCTCTCTGTTTCAGCGTGCCTCCTGTGTGTGAGCGCGGGTAATTTGACACCGACACCCACACGCACCCACACACTCTCTCGCCTTTACACCCCCCCTCCCTGGCTTCACATGCACATACAGAGACACACTCTCTGCTCTACACAGAAACTCTGCTCTGTCGCGATTCGTTTCTGTCACGAATGTAAAGTGCTGGTTCATTTGGTTTTTTTTGTTGCTTTTTTTACTTAACAACAGTGATTCAGTTAGTATGCGCTCACGCGAGTGTCATGAGAGAGAGGAGGGGGTGAGGGAAGAAGAGTTTTACTGCGTAAAGATGAGGCGAGGGAAGGGGCTAATTCCACACACACACACACACACAAATACACGGCGCCTGCACGCACAAATGGAAACACTTGTCTGGATTTATTTTTACTTTTTTTTTAAGGTAAAGTGCAGGTTAATTTGTTTTTTCTTTTTACTTTATATATTGTATTAATTATTGTTATGTATTTCTTTGTTTGGGCTGTGGAACAAATAATTTGAGTTTTCATTATTTCTCATGGGAAAATGCAATTTGGTTTACGAGTGCTTTGGAATACGAGCCCACTTCCGGAACAAATTATGTTTGTAATCCAAGGTTCCCCTTGACACACTGGCTTTGTCTCTTGCCCAGATTTTTTTTTGCTCGAACACTAATATTTGGAAATTAGAAATGTTTTTTGGAACTGCCTATAATGAAGTCAATAATGAAGTCATAAAATAAACATGTATAACAAAGTTTGTAAAAAAAAAAAAACACAGCGTGCCTAAAACTTTTGCACAGTTTTATACTAAATAACACATTTCTATTTATTTATTTATTTATTTTTTATATAAAATGCATTTTTGTGTAGATTAGCTATGAAGCTAAATCCCTATGAATGACCTACTATCATACATTAACATGAGTGATGAGTCCTGCAGCTGACCGATCAAAATCCAAATGTAGTATAAAGCAACATAAAAGCATAAGATGGCACATAAGTGATAATCATCTCTAGTCATATTTTTAATATTACTGGTTTGAATGATGGGGAAATACATATACACAACAAGCATATGGTGATTAGCCAGCAAAAGATCCGGATTAACATATAAAATCATGGACGTCGTAATCATGAAGTGTAATTTGCGTACATGGACTGTTATTTACAAGTTTTGCATTCACTCGCTGATTGACAAAAGGCCACTTTACTAAAATCTTCCTCCGCGGCCCGGCGACTATTATTATCATTATTATTATTATTATCATTATTATTATTATTATCATTATCATTATTATTATTATTATCATATTTGCCCCTGCTAAAATAAAAACTCGACAGTAGAAGCCTCTGTATCAAAAAATAATAAATCAGAACAATACATACGATGTATAACATGACAAGCAATTAATAAAATATAATCTGAACCACTGTTGTTCGGCTAAAATATTATTTTGCAGTCCTTATTTATTATAAATCCCCACTTCTTTTTTTTTCCTTTGCTCTTTCCATCTGAATTTCCCTGTTTTCAGGCACTTGTTGTCATCGATTAGAGATCCCGGGAGGAGATGAAATCCCTCGAGGCGACGGTAAGACAGAGAGCTCTGAACGTCACAAGAGTTCATAGTGATCTGAGCTAAAAGCTTCTCAAGGTCAAAAAAAGTAAACAAGACAACAACAACAACAACTGAAGAGCCTGGTGATGATTTGAAATCGTCGGGGGAAGGTGAGAGGTTCTGCTGATTATAAATGCTTTAAGTAGCAACATAGATTTCACAGGTCAACACACACTGTCAGACATCATCCAAAGTCTAGCGCTCCAGGTCAGGGGCCGACCCGAGGAGTTTAAGAGCTCTGTCGCAGGGGGGGTTTGGAGAGCGTCCGTGAGAGAGAGAGAGAGAGAGGTGTGGGCGGAGCAGCATGCTGGATTAGTAGCGTGATGAATCTGGTTTGGTTTCTTTGACCGGGTTCGCAATGTGTCCAAAGCGTTGAAAAATCACCGTCCACCGCACACTTGTACTTAATTAATACCTATACGTAAAGATTTCTTTAGATTTTATTTAGCATTTTACATTTTACATTTCACTCCTTCCGTGCCCCAGAAGGTCCGTCCCTCGTCGCGCCTGCTAACTGCTCGGCGCGACTCGGCGGGGAACGAGTGTCTCGGGTTACTTGCAGACGAACTGGTCGACGAGCGACGTGCAGCGCTTGCACTTGACGTAGCAGCACCAGTGGAACTTGCAGTGGCAGCGCTCGTGCTTGTAGGTCTTGAACTGGTCGTAGCCGCGGCCGCAGCACATCAGCTCGCAGCCGTCCATGCCCTCGGAGGTCTTGTTGCAGAGGCGGCCGTGCGTCCCCAGCGAGCCCGTGCTCTCGTTGCGCAGGCAGTAGTCCGGGCTCGGGTCGATGTACACCAGGTCGTCGGTGGTGGGAGGGTTGAAGCGCTGGTTCACCTGCTCCAGCTTGCCGCGCCGGTTGATGCGCATGGCCGTGGCGCTGTCGTACTTCTCCTTCAGGAACTCGCCCACGCGCCGGAAGTCGGCCAGCTGTAACCAGCAAGTCTTCAGACTGCAGGAACCGGAGACGCCGTGGCACTTACACGCCACGTTGGCAAGGTTGTACACCGACTAGAGACAGAGAGACGGAGATGTATTTACCACAGGTGACAGTTCATTGAAGAGTATATCATATCATTCTATTATCATCAGGATCGTTTCTTCAAGAAATAAATGAATGAATGAAGAAATAAATGTACATTGCAATCAATCTTTGTAAAGGAATTGCTGATATTCTTGTTGGTATTGAAACTTTTATTTTTTATTTCCCCGATTTTCTCCCTAATTTTAGTCGTGTCCAATTCCTCCCCGTCACTAGGGGGCTCCACATTAAGGCTACTACTACCACTCGGCCGGGAGGGCCGAAGACTATCACGTGTTTCCTCCGAACCACGTGACTCCAGCCGACCGCATCTTTTCGAACTGCTCGCTTGCGCACCGTTGGGGGCGGAGTAACACACTCGGAGGACAGCGCTACCCGCTCCCTCCGTTGCGCAAGCTCACAGACGCCCCTGATTGGCTGTAGAGTCGTGATTAATAGGAAAATATTCCTACCGTACAGGAGTATCAAACTACAAAATGATTACACATGATTTAAATTTTTCAAAAACATATTAAGAAGGTTTAGTAAAATAAGATTTTCGTACGTTTATACTGCCCCCTATGGTTCAATATAGAACATTACAATTTTTAATCTTGTATCATCAAGTTCTTATAGTTATTCGCCTGTTTGATCAATTTGGGTTTAATAAGTTTAGCCCAAACCTTAATTATTTAAAAACTAGTACAT
Source organism: Clarias batrachus (assembly GCA_003987875.1). Lineage (NCBI taxonomy): Eukaryota > Metazoa > Chordata > Actinopteri > Siluriformes > Clariidae > Clarias > Clarias batrachus. The sequence goes on from QMIH01000093.1 coordinate 826,074, forward strand.
CTAATGGCAATTATACTTGAAAGACCTAAATGGTGTGTGAGTGGTAAAAGTAAAAAAAAAAAAATAATAAAAATAATAATAATAATAAAAAAATAATAATAAATAAAATGAAATATTATAGCACACATTTAAATGAATTAAATATTTGAATATATGGATTATTCATTTAATGTGCATAAATGAAATCTGTACTGAGACAGTCTGCATCATTTTTAAATGCATTTGAAAGTCTGGTTAAAAAAAAAAACAGACAGATAGGTATATTTGATAACAGAAACGTGTCCTTATCAGTAAAATGCCCTCGTCCAGGACTCCAGATTGTGTGCAAATTAAAAACACCTTCTGCCCCACACATGACCGTCTCACTTGTCAGGCTGGTAAAATGCTCTTGTAATGGCTGCACTTGTACATCAAACCCCATCGGCTCCTTTGTATTATAACGCAACAAGTTTAATCCTTACTCAGATTCTGAATAAATGAATAAACAAATAATCAAAACTTTTTTACACTCTGAACAAAAATCTATGGCCGATTTTGGCAGAAAATGTCAAAAGACAAACTAAATTAATGTATCGACTAACTACAAAAAAATGATATAGTATATATTAAATTTATGCAGTATGTTTGCATTTGAGGTGGTAACATGCTGCAGTTCCTATATAATCCTACAGGTGGTGCACTCCATACTATACGCACTCTGGCATTTGCTTAAAATTTTAATGAAATCTGGAAAAAAAATCAGGATTTAAAAAAATCATGACCTTTTACGGAATCGCAGCACAAATTGAATCAGCACCGAGGTATTATGATTATAGCGTATCAGCTGGTCTGGTTAGGCTGAAATAGTTTGCTTATAATAGTACCTTTTATTTAAATAATTTCTCACTTGTAGAGCATAGAAGGGACAGGGTGTGAGGCCTGTGCTTACTATCAAAGACTCCCGAGTGTTTTCCAGATTTAATCCTGTACATGTACAAGTTTAACATTTTACACTCTTGCACCGCCCTCTACAGGCCAATATGGTGCATTGCATGAAGTCTGTCCAAGTGTAAGTGTTTTACAGCCTCCTGAGGACTTTCAGGGTTTACACTCTCTTAACAAACACAGTGACAGTGCTCGCAGTCGGAGAACAATAGCATGAATGGTCATTTTGTTCTCGAACACAGTGAGGTCCAAGTGGACTTCCTGCTGATCCCAGATCATAGAAAGTGCAGCTGAATCAATAGGGAAGCTTTTAAAGTAGGACTATAGGGGACTAATTGCTGCCTTTGTGTGTTTTTATTTATCACTGTACTCAATCTTTGAATCTTAAAAACGAGAGAAAGGAGGAAAGAAAAAAGCAAGAAAGGAAAACACTGTGTGGGGAAAAAAAACTTAGGTGGTAGTGACTGGTATGAAGAAGTAATTAATCAGCGTAATTAACTCACATTAATCATTTCCACACATACAAATGTTCTTCTATTAACACACACACACACACACACATGCTCAGGACTAAACATTCAGGGGGAAATTACAGTTACAGGAAATTAATCAACCAAGACCCATTACTGTTACACCCCCAGAAGTTATTTTTCTAATATAATTATATTTTAATGATGGCAAGTTCAGAAGAAGTGTTATATTGCTCTGTGGACAGATAGAGAATTTTATTAATCCCAAGGATTATTAAATAATATACAGAAAAATGTAATAATAAACAGAAAAAATGTTAGTATTTTATTATTAAAAGGGAAAAAAAGGATTTTATAGCGCAAATTGTCGTGTTTTATTTGAGTGTTTAGTAATCTAAATCTTTTAGCAAAAGAAACATTATTATTGTTATTTGTTCTGTCATTCCCACACCAGCCTCTCTTTTTTCTCTCTCTTGATGTTAATAAGACAGAAGAAGAGAAACACAGCTCGTCATGTTACACGAGGTGCAGTTATTGGAAATGAATCAACATCTTACAGATCATCGGTAGAACGGAGGTATAAAGGAGGACACAGTACGTACGCCCTCGTGTCCATGTGATCAAATGTAGCGTCGCAATCATGGGAAAATTAAAGCCCTCTCTCTCTCTCTCTCTGACTTTCTGTCCTTCAATCAGTTTCAGTATCTGTCCTCACTAGGGCCCCTGGCCTGGCACCTCCCTTTAACACCTCATGCGAGACGCGGATTTAACATGCGCCTTTGTAGAGGTGGTGCATTCGCTGAGCCGATACCCCCAGCCACCCCCAGCCACCCCCAGCCACCCCCCTCAGCTGACAGCTGCTGCTTCCCCTCCCTCATACCTGTTTGCATAAAGAGTGAAGACTGAGCTTTCACACTTTAAAGCACATTCTCTGACAAGCATCACTCTTACCTGCATACCAGCCTGGCCCCATCTGTCTGTCTGTCTGTCTGTCTGTCTGTCTGTCTGTCTCACTCACTCACACACACACACACACACATCCTATACCTTTAACGCGACCGAAAGTCAACGATACGGATCAAACCCATGTGGGAACAATAACTCTTCTTCCATTCATGCACTCACTATCTATTTCCTCTCTCTCGCTCTCATGGTGTGAGAGACAGTCAGACTCACTGGTGCAGAGAGAGGACACGGTCTTGGGCACGAGCACAATAATGCGTGCTCAGACAGAGCCGGGGTGGAGGACAGGCTGGAGTAAACAAACGGGGCCCTAAAGGTGCGCGCAGATAAGAGGAGCCCGAGAAAGTGGAGTTCAAACACACACACACACACACACACACACACACACACAAAACCCATACCGAGTCCTTTTTTTTTTGACAGTGCTACAAATGTCTTGTTTTTTTTTTTGAATGTCATAATACATGCAAAAGTATTTGCCCCCCCCCCACATCAAAGTTTGTGCCCCCCCCCCACACACACACATCAAAGTACACCCAGAGTCTGAAGTTCGGTGCAAAAGTTTGTGCCCCCTCTAGGGGGGGCAATGGGAAAACCTTTTTTTTACGGTTTATTAACACAAATTATTATTATTATTATTTTAAACCATCAGTGTATCCCACATTTCGGTCTGACACCCCCCCATCACACAACCCCCACCCTCCCCCCATGGGGTTTAAAAGGGGAACCTGAATTAAAATTATAATCTCGGTTTTAAAAGGTTTTTACACATATGGTTTAAAAACAGGAAACGTGAGGGTATTCCACATTCCGCATCCGGATACGCTGATTATGGATGCCGGGGTACGTTCAAAGAACAAAAGTTTGTGCCCCCATGATCTTTGAATGGGAAGAGTGAAAATGTCTCACTGTTTTAAAACTTATGTGTAAACATGTGAAGGATGTGAGTCAATTCTCCATCAAGAAAAAAATTTAACAAGACAAAAGGGAAGAAAAAACACAAAACATAGAGATAAATCTAGAGTGGAGAATTTATGTGTAAAGGCAAGTTATTAAAGGATATGTATTGAACAGATTCAAACTATTGAAGTGATAATGTGTTCAGTAGAATTAGTATTAAAATTATAAGATCAACTATTTTCCTGTTGTACTTGCTAAAAAGTTCTTATTGCTTAATAAAATTCTTATTTTGGGGTACACTAACTTTTGCTCTTGGGAAACTTTCAACAGCTCTACATTGATTACACCGTGTAACAGGCTCACCGGTCACTCCTGTTCGTGCTCCTTGTGTTGAACTTTACTGCACTGTGGTTCATTTAAGGTATAAACGTAAGGATGTTTGCTCAGACTGTGTGTGCATGTGTGTGTGTGTGTGTTTTGGTGTCAGTGTCAGACAGATATGCTTCAGTTATTTTGTGTGGCGATGGCAAACGCCTTTGCAAAGCCCTGAGCCTTTTGTGACCCACAGAGCCATGACCGCACACCATCCACACACGCTATCCTTCACTCCTTCACCGAAACCAAACCCACACGCCCATCCCCCCCCAACACACACACACACACACACCCCCTCGGGGCAATGAGCTGGAAGCCATCGGGGAAGCTCGATCACTCCCTGCGCTACGCTTCTGTCACCTGCACAAAGACCTCGGAGTGCCGAGCTCCACGCAAGAAAAATCTCAGGCAAACAAGCTGAGCGGCTTGCAAAATAACACTGAGGTCACACGGCACCATGGATGTCCTCGCCGTAGTTTTTATACATAAAGACACACACACACACACACA
>QMIH01000093.1:831495-868726 GCA_003987875.1 Clarias batrachus
ATAATAATAATAATAATAATTATTATTATTATTATTATCATCATTATAAATACATGTCCTTTTTTTTATAAATACAAATTTTCCAGTGTGAGCAAACTGTTAGGAGGAATAACACTTTTGGGTCATAAAGTTTTAGGAAAACAATTAAAATGGGTGCAATAACACTAGCTCTGCCTCACACCTCATTGGTTTAGAAAAAATAAAATGAAATAAAATGGAATTGAATTGATGATCTACCTCCTGTATAATAACACATCCCATAGTGTTGTAGGACTTTAACATGAATGTAAACATTCCTGCGATTTTCTATTAACGATCCCGAACAAAGATGAATGCGCTAACTCTCATACAGCTAAAACTGCTGTACGAAACCAAAGCCGCCAAGGTCAACCACTTCCAAGGAAAATTAATACCCCAAAAGACAAATAGGGCTAAAGTAAACACTCTGGCCTTATAGCTCTCCAGGAGAAAAGAAAAGCAAACGGCGTGCGCGGTGAGGGGTCAGAAGACGCTTGTCGGTTCTCGTCCCCGCATACGACACAACCCGCGGCTTGACCTCCTCACCTGGGGTTGAAAGCCGAGGCCACTCAGGACAACCGTAATCCCAGAGCGAGGGCTTCTGCTCTGTAAACACCTTAAATAAGCTCATCTGCTCAAAGACAAACAGGGGAAGAGCAGAGGCTCTGTCGTGCTCCACACCCACCGCAGAGGGCAAATGGACTTTTTATGACACAGAAAAAGCACTCAGGGGACCGTGGAAAGAGAGAGAGAGAGAGAGAGAGAGAGGTGTGTCCTGCCGGCAAGCACGGGACGAAAACAGAGCACATTCCTGCCTGGTCTGGTGTTTGGGGGGGGGTTTGAGCTGACATTGTGCAGCGCCGATAAGCCAGATGCTCGCTTTACACCCACCTGAGAGGATCTGAACAGAAACGTACGCTCACACTCACACACGAGATGCCGCACTCGCTCCTCAAACGTGCAGCTGATTAACGGAAGAAATCTGACATCAGCACTGAACTGTTTCATCAGAGACCGCGCTAATAAAAATACCAGAGATGGGAGAAAAAACTTTTTTTTTAATTCTGTTACGTATTGCAACTCTTTGATCTGGAAATTCATGTGTTACATTGTGTTACTCCAAAATGATTTCCGGTTTATACTTTCACTGGAACAAAATTACTACACATTGTAGATTCGATATTTTACGTTCTTTTCTGTTGCCGCTTGCCTCTCTTATTTCTCTCTTACATCGGTGTAAGCATTTCACTGCTGCGTATTATTGTGTACATGGTGAATCAAAATTTAAATTAGATTTTTTTTAAAAACGAATTTTGAATTTATACATGGTTGCATTGGAGGCTGTAAAATGGTGGAGTTCCTCTATAATCCTGCAGGTGGCGCAGTTTAAACTACCAGCAGCACAGTTGCCTGTCTAGTAAGAGCAAATCAGTCGCAAAGTTTCTTTCAGAACTTACAGAATTGCAATACAAACTGAATCAGCACATAAGTATTGCAATAATATCGTATCGGGTGATCCCTGGTGATTCCCGTCCTTAAAAAAAAAAAGTATTAGTTTTACTTATGAATGCTCCTGCAACATTTTTATCTGTGGAAATGTTAGCAGCAGGTTCTGGACGAATCCATCATTAGCGTAAATGTTTATAAAAACGTTGTAGGAATGTTATTTAAGGAATAAAACCCTGGTGGGAGTGCTGCTATACGACATTAATCCACAGTGGTGTGGTGCGGTGAAGCAGGGTGGGGTAACATGACCACCCTAAAGCTTGATGATATTCTCATTCGCCGTACATTCAGCGATGTTTTTTCCCCTCGTACGCCAGATTAATTTGACAATTCTAGAGATTTTATATCCGTGTAGTCAGATTTAATGTTGTGCAAAGTCTTGCTTCATGATATCGTTAATAGCAGCCGTAAAAAAACAAGTCGCTGTGAACATCGTGGACACTTCACGTGGACTTCTGTCTGAGCTGAATATAATCAGCACCTTACGACCAAACTGAATTACAAAAATATGGTGATATGCCATGAATTGAAAAGGTTCCAGTCTGTCTCTCCTTGAACTGCTGAACACTTATCTAAGAGACAATCAGTGTTAGCTAAACGTTTCCATGTCAGAGGCCGGTGAGTCCAGAGCTTGGCCATGGACCCGTCAAAAGGAATGCGCTTTGACCTCGCGACCCTGACCAGACTCCAAGGGCATTACCCTGATGTGGGCCATTTGGTCTTCTACTTCTACTTCCAGTAAATTATCTCTTCCTCTGGCTCGGGCTATTAGGCCACTCTTCGCAAACACACACCCCAAGACATACAAACATTCCTCAAAGAACACTGGGAAGTGTGGTTGTTGCTGTTCCTGTCCTGGACTACACTCTATAGACATGTGGGCTGCCTCTGCCTCAGTCGGGCCCAAAACCTACAACCGAAAAGCCGAGTTTATGTTTAGATGGCGCTGGCTCCCAAACCGACGTGCATTGTTACGAGCCGCTGGCCCTATAGTACCTCAACACTATAAAAGGTTCCTAAACGCACTGAAATGGTGATAAAGTTTCTGGTATGCGAGTGCGACGTCTAAAAGCACCAGTGTGTGTTTTGGATGATCTCCTGGACCAACAGAGGCTGCCTTCTTATTTTCTTATTTACGCTAAAATACACCACTGCTGGATGGATACTGAGGACAAAACCTCATGATGTACTTGTGTTCCTGGATAATAAACCAAAATCTTTTTCTTTATAAACAGTATGTACAAAAGCGTCCCAAAAGTCTCCGTACAGACGGATAATGAGCACTTTATAGCAACATGTCTTTCGAAACCTTTCAAATGTACTTTATATTACACCCATTGATTTAAGATAGCATTTCAGAATGTTTCTGGCAAAGAAAGAACACGCTGAAATCATTCCCAAGGCTGGATCAGGAAGCTGTCACGTGAAACGCATTCGAAGTGCAATTACAGCGCACCAGATGTGTTAGCACAAGTTCATCAGGAGTGACAGGGACGACTTTGTGTGTTTACAAAGAAATGTCAGTTGTGCAGAAAATGTTTTGTAGGTAAAGTCTTGCTTATAAAGGTACTCATTTTTCCGCCATGTAGAAAAAACATTTAAAACACTCAGTGGTATACCATAGTATACCATGGTATAGTAAAATAAAGTATAGTAAAATATAGTAAAGTATATATTAAAAATAAAGTATAGTAAAGTAAAGTATAGTAAGGTATAGTAAAGTATAATATAGTATAGTAAAATATAGTATAGTAAAGTAAAGTATAATAAAGTATAGTACAGTAAAGTATAGTATGGTATAGTATAATAAAGTATAGCATAGTAAAATATAGTATAGTATAGTAAAGTAAAGTATAATAAAGTATAGTATAGTAAAGTATGGTATAGTATAGTAAAGTATAGTAAAATATAGTATAGTATAGTAAAGTATAGAAAAATAAAGTATAGTATAGTAAAGTATAATATAGTAAAGTATAATATAGTATAGTAAAATATAGTATAGTATAGTAAAGTAAAGTATAATAAAGTATAGTACAGTATAGTATGGTATAATAAAGAATAGTATAGTAAAATATAGTATAGTATAGTATAGGATAATAAAGTATAGTATAGTAAAGTATAGTATGGTATAGTATTGTAAAGTATAGTATAGTATAATAAAGTATAGTATAGTAAAATATAGTATAGTATAGTATAGTATAGTATAATAAAGTATAGTATAGTAAAGTATAGTATGGTATAGTATTGTAAAGTATAGTAAAGTATAATAAAGTATAGTATAGTAAAGTACAGTATGGTATAGTATAGTAAAGTATAGTAAAGTAAAGTATAGTATAGTAAAATATAGTATAGTATAGTAAAGTAAAGTATAGTAAAATAAAGTATGGTATAGTAAAGTATAGTCTAAAGTAATAATCTGTCCTAGGTTTACTACTTCATATCCTATTAGCTCCCTGTTTTTTTTTTTTACTTGAATCAGACTGAACTGGGACAGCAGTACACTTTTAACAGTTCTGAGTTTATTCTAAACAATATTTTCAAAGTTACCAATACATCTGTTAACAAGTACAAATTGATCTGAAGTATAATGAAAAGTATGTTTCAATCATACCCCCCCCCCCCCCCCGATTTTTCTCCCTAATTTAGTCGTGTCCAATTCCTCCCCGTCACTAGGGGGCACCACATTAACGCTACTACTACCACTCAGCCGGGAGGGTTGAAGACTATCACGTGTTTCCTCCGAACCACGTGACGCCAGCCGACCGCATCTTTTCGAACGTATCATTACTACACACTATGATACTGTATGAATTTATGAAATACTGTACTATACTAAGCTAAGGTTTATTATGCTTGTTAATAAATACTTTACTTAAAAGTAAACTAAACACCAACTTCAAATAAGACACAGATAGGTATGATTGATATTGATAACAAGATGGTTGTCATACTGTAGAAGTTAGATTTTAGATGTGTATAGTACACTACACAATAATACATTATACTACACTATAGAACACTATATTATACTACAGTACATTACACTATACTACACTCTCCTGCACTTTACTACACTATACTATACTACACCTTACACTATATTTACTCTCTTGTACTATAGTACACTACACGATACTACTTGCACTATATTATACTACACTACACCACAGTATAAAATGCTATAGCCAAGTTAGCTATACTGTACTAGATTACACTATAGAGCCCTATACTTATCTACACTATACTATACCATACTAGATTACATTACATGATACTATACTACACTATAAATATGACATTTTACTATACTATGCTACACTATACTATATTATACTACACTACACAATACTATACTACACTGTACTATAATATATTAGATTATCCTATAATATACCGTTGAACACTATACTACACTATACCATATTGTACCACACTATGTCATAGGCCAATACACAGTACTTCATTATACTGTTGTATTATAATACACTATACTTCACTACATTACATTATAGAATATTGTACTATAGTACACTACACCATACTACACTACAGAACCTTATACAATGCTATATTATATTACATTACATTTTAAAGTATAGTATATGTATAGAATATTCTACTTTCATTTGTGTCCCTTTTCAGTTTATACACACAGAACAAAAACTGATTCAACCCAACATAACCTGTAGATCATGTGTGTGTGAGTGTGTGTGTGTGTGTGTGTGTGAGTGAGTGTTCTTCCTCACCATTCGGCCAGCCTCGTTGTTCTGCAGGTTCATAAGTGTGCGTGCGTGCTCTATCGAGCCCTTGGCGTAGTTCTTCTCTCTCTCGCGCGCGTCCACGAACTCCCGGGCAAAGCGGTATCCGTAGTTGATGTTGTCCCCACAGCCGCCCCACAGCCAGTCTCTCGGCAGGTCCCGGGGCCGAGCGGCTCGGCTGCAGCCGCACGTCGAGAGCTCTCCTTCCCTGCATGCTCGGCTCACCGCGTTCACCACGCCGGCTGCGCTGATGGCGTACGTGAACGCCGTTTCCCTGCTGCCTGGAGAAAGAAAAACCGACACAACAAGGGCGTCAGAGGAATGGCAGTTACAAAGAAATGATCTACATTTCAATTTCTCCCACGTTGTCTGACAATAAAGAGTTCAAAAAGGGTGTCCTTAGTCACATTAAAATCACAGGACCTGAAATGGCTAGAAGGTTTTTTGACAAGAAACAAGAGAACCGTTATCTTATTATCTAACATACCTAGAAAACCTGAGAGAGTAAAGTTTCACTTCTGGTCTAGACCTTAGGGTTTGTTGAGACATTGTACATTCAAGTTACAAATGAAGTCATAAAAAAAAAAAAAAAAGAAGTACGGAAACGTTGAGAGCCACCCTTAACCCTAACCTTAAAACCTGTACCTTATTATATGACCTGATGTGCACCCTTTGTAAAAAGTATTTGCCCCTCAGCAGTAAAGTAAAACGCATTGTTTCTTAAGAACATTTACACCATAACCTGTTAAGACATGTATAAATACCTATATAAGGAGCGACTCCTTTAATGTAATAATTTAACCTTAGACTTTATAAACTTGGGCTTATTTTAACGAATAATGATTTTGACCTTATTAATAAGCAACACTCATGTTTACAGCCATGGCGTAAAAGGTTTTACTCGGATTTATGGAAGCAATCTGTTTCTGAACAAAGTGGGCTTAGAATTTACGAACGTAAGCGCCGTGTGAACCTGCGAGCGACAGACCGTGCTCAAGGCCTGAGCAGAAAGCAGAAAATACCATAATGTAATTACGCTGCTGCATGTGTCCTGCGAGTGCGATATGGCCTGCACTAATTAAGCCTTTGAGTGATTTGATTCTTGATGTGTGTTACAGACGGACCACAAAAAAGTTTTTTTTTTTTTTTTAATGCGAATTCTGTGGTTCATCAAAGCACCCACAATCAGGACCAGGCGAGACTGCTCGGGCTGCTCGCGGCACACAGTAAAACATTCTAGTGGTATGTTACAGGCGTCGTTTTTCATACTGGAGCTTCTGTGATATCGGGCAATATCAAAGCGAAGATTAAAACACGGTGCAGGCGCAATGTGCAGCCCTGCTTCATAACAGGCACGACAAGCAGGCGTATGGGTTTCCCGCTACAAAGCTTCATATAAACCCGTCCTGGAATAATGTCACATCTGTTATACATGTGTTACCTGACATTTGTTCCCGTTGTATCAGGCATCTGGGATGCAGATTTCAAATAACTTAATAACACATGCCAGACTGGAGTGTGTGTTTCTTTTCCCCATCTTTTTTAGAGCTTTTAGGACTCGAGCTCTGAATCTCTCAGTCACATAGCATGGACAGTGTTTGACACTGCAACTGATTAATTTCAATTCAGGTAATGATTTTAACAACAGACATAGTCACAAAACAGGCTTACGTACATAACTCAGGTTTTGATTTTAGATTTTGAACCTTTTTTAAATCAGATGTAACAGAGGAAAGGAAAAACTTGCTGAGATGACAAAGTGAAAACTATATATATATATATAATATAATATATCAATTTGCATGACACTGGATAGTTGAATTTAAATCATTACTAAGTCCTAAAGTGCGTTGAAAGCAGATTGGTAATAAAAGTGCTGGGATGAACAAAACTTTATGATTACAGCAGGTACAAGTATCAACAGTGTGTAAGACTTGAGCATTAACTGCTTTCTAAGAAACAGAGGAAAGGAAAAACTTGCTGAGATGACAAAGTGAAAACTATATATATATATATAATATATAATATCAATTTGCATGACACTGGATAGTTGAATTTAAATCATTACTGTATGCAGAAGTAGAAAAGTAAAGTCCTAAAGTGCGTTGAAAGCAGATTGGTAATAAAAGTGCTGGGATGAACAAAAGAAGCACTTTATGATTACAGCAGGTACAAGTATCAACAGTGTGTAAGACTTGAGCATTAACTGCTTTCTAAGAAACAAATCCTTAGTGTATCATGTGGGACCATTTTGTATAATGATAATATAATGCACTACGTATAATACACATACCTGGAGTTTTTTTTTTACATTTAAGCTGATTTATAGATTTCCTAGGACTAATTGAAAATGAGAACTTTGTTACAAAAAAAAAAAAAAAACTTTTCCTCTTATTTCTGCAGATGGCAACATATGCGTTATAAAGATAAGAAGAATATTAGTTTCCTTTGGTGCACCAACACCAACCGAACCCTAGAAAGTTTTTTCCACTGATCCCTACAGGACGGTTCAAACAGGATCAAAGAGCATTTGGCTATAAACAATGTTTAACAGATATTTCCCTGTGCATTCTAGTATTTAATTATTTATTAAAGATATTTAATACAGAAAAATTGAATAACTCAATGTCCTGTTAAATTCTTCTAAGGATTGTATTCAATATTTAAGCTTTTCCTGGGGGTGTTTTTTTTTCTTTCTTTTTCTTTCAGTTTTTAAAGTCAATCACAAATTGTGCAAAATTCTTGGATTTAAAGCACATAAATGTTGCATTTTTTTTTTTATTAACTATTTTAAAAAATAATAATGGTGTCATGCTCAGTCTCTTGGTTAATTTTTTTTGTTGTTGCTTAAAATAAAATAAGATTTATTCAGTTTATTGGGTAAATACTTGTTTTATAACTATTGTTCTATATAAACTATTCTTTTCACATTGGTTTCCGAGCTTGTGTACTGTTCCTCAAAAAAAAAAAAAAAAAATTACAAAAACCTGTTGGAGCAGTCCACTCTGCCGTTCGTCTACACTTTATCTTTGACCTACACCCATGCCCACTTGCTCCATGTGCATTAAAGACAGAAGAATGTATTTTTTGTTAGTTTTTTCTTTTTCTTTCTCTGCCTGTTTTATTGACTGCCCAAGCAATTCCCACCTTTATCTAAGCGCACTTTTTCTTCGACATTATTTCCATCCTGTCTTATTGTATAGAACATCTTACACCATATTCCTGGCTTTCCACGTGGGTGTGATAAATCAAATCATCCCTATGGCTATATATATATATATATATAAACGGTGGGGAAATTTTAAAAGAAAAAGGAATACGGGTGTGTGTGTCCTGCATTCCTCGGATGCGCCTCCACGACGCAGAGAGACGTTTTATTGGCCCTTGGTGAAGGACTTCAAATAGAGTCCCGGATCTGCCGACCCCGTGTCATCGCGTAATTGCATTTCAAAAGCGGCGCTGCACAATGGCGCGACTAGCACCTCCATATAAACCTGGCGAGCGCCTGCAAATAACCCCTCGGAAAAAAAAAGGGGGGGAGGGGAAAGAGGAAAGGAGGGAGGGAGGGGGTGGATGGGTGGATGGACGGGGGTCCTGAGGTCCTCAGAGAGTGGGTTTCTTACACCTCGTTTCATTGCTGAGCGGAACTAACACTCGATTGTTGCTGGAAGGGAAGTCGACCTTTTATATGCACGCGCGCTGGTGCGTATTGGTGCCAACGCCATTACGCATCGGATATGAATGTCAAAAAAAACACAAAAAAAACACAAAACAAACCAAACCTACCTATGTGCATGACGCGTCCGAATACAGAGGTGTTGTCCACCGTGCTGCAGTTCCACCTCCTCTGTCGGAACTGATACTGGCACTCCTTGATGCCCGTCTTCGCGCCCTCGCCGATGTACACCATGTGGTCCTGGTAGAGCTGGCACAGCTTCTTCTGGCCCTGGGACAGACCCGAGAGCTGGCTGCACAGAGGCTGTGCGCCTATGATGTACATCTCGGGTCTCTGGATAGGGTTCATGGCCAAAGACCTGCGCAAATATCAACAGAAAATCAGCGCGTCATGAACCGTGAACATACCCTGTCAGCATGCTTCAAACTCTTAACATGCCGTATACAGGCAAAACCTCCACCTGGAAAAAGGTGTATATATGTGTGTGTGTGTGTGTGTGTGTTTTAAAGTGCAATATTTGTTTAAGTTACCTCCTACACCTGATTGTAGCGAGCCCACATATTGAATCGATTTTTTTTTTCTTCTTCTTCTTTTCATGTCTCAACATGAGGATCTTTTATCTGATCAAAGTGAACAATGGTATTAATTTGTACCCAGAAGCGCAAAGTGTCCCCTAATTCCCCCCCCCCTCACGCCATGCTGCTCGACTTATTTACAAACAGCCCGGCCATTTGGAGCTGAAGGTAAATATTGTTGTTTAAGCCTGCACATTTGTTCTTCGCTCGCAGCATGCCGCTTGATCCCAAACATGTCACCCTCTAGTTATATCCTTGCGCATATCACCACACACACACACAGGCAGCAGGTCCTAATCCTCTGCACGTTATTAAGTCGACGTGAGCGCGCACTTACCACCATGAGTTCGCCTGCACCAGAAGGTGAGAGTTACAGGCGAGCAGTGTGAGTGCCAGCAGTAGGTGGACTCCTGCCGAGGCGCGGTGCGTCTGCCTCATTCCGACACCCATCTCTCCTCTGGGCGCACTGCGTCCCTGGACACGGAGACTCCTCTGAAGGGACACACACACGCACACACAGGACACGGCACTAAAGATCCACTTCAGCCCGGGACTTATAGAGAGCGCAGCGCGCGCAGGACACAAGAGATCATCAGCATCACCATCTTCATCATCATCATCATCATCATCATCATCCGTGTGTGTATGTGTGTGTGTGTCAGATCACTACAACTCCACTGGAACTAAACTAGATGTCGGGTGGAAGGTGGTGCCGTATTCCATGCAAACAAAAAAACAAACAAACAAATAAACAAAAACATCCAATTCTGGAATAAAGTGCCAAAGAGTGCTGGTTTAAACGCAGAAGCGCATGGTGTGAGTGTGTGTGTGCAAGTCCAGCTCGTGTCCCTGTCTCTCACTCCCGACACACTTCCACTAAACACTCCTCTGAACCCAGGACTCTCCCTCACTCTCCCTCGCGCTCTGTCTCCCCCTCCCTCATGTCCTCTCCATCCTCTCTTCTGGGGCCACAGCAGGCTGAGGGAGGGGCTGCGCGGTAGAGGTAGCGGACCTGACAGTGACACAGAGACACCACTAGAGGGCAGCACAGGAAGCAGCCTGAGATTCACGCTCAGAGGGGTTGTTGCCAGATCCGCAGTTTTACCAAAAGATTTTTTTATCTATCTATCTATCTATCTATCTATCTATCTATCTATCTATCTATCTATCTATCTATCTATCTATCTATCTATCTATCTATCTATTACTGTTCTCTCTCCCTCCCTCCCTCCCTCTCTGCATCTGTCTGCCTATCTACTTACGCATAAATTGATAAAAAAAAACTATTATAATAGGATTGACCTACGCTTACAGGGAAAAACAGGGATGTGAGTTATATGTGATGATGTGAAAAAGGCAATGTTCCTTCAACATGTCAAAAATAAACACATGCACATGGGTGGGAGAATCTGATGTTAAGTATAAAACTTGTGGAAAGTTCACTTGATTTGCGAAATCCCAGTATAACATGTGAAGTGCATAAAAACCAAATGTGTGAAATGTGACATGTGGCATTTGTGCATACCCAAAACAATCATCAATATACTCGTCTGCTCGTTCGTATACTTATTATTTGTGTCTGCGAAGGCTTTTCTGTTTTTGGTGAAAGAAACCATATTTAAGCCCCAGGAAACTCGCAGTCTTTCACAACTTTTCATTATAAGCCAGTAACAGGAAAATGCCTTGATAAGATGAATTATTAAACAACACCACGGAAGTTTTCAGGGGTCAGTTGTGTTCAGTTATCTGACATTATGCAATATTAGACTCTTGCAAACAGTGCTCCGTTATTACACCGGGAGTATCTTTGCCTGTTTTGAGGAAGAACAGCCTCCCGAGGAATGTCAGTCAGAGCCCAGATAAAATGGGAAGGGCTGTATAATGAAGGGCATCCGGCATAAAACCTGTGCCAAATCAAATATGTGCCTGAGACGATCGCTACGTCAACACCTAATGAAAAACGCCAAAAGAGGAAGAACAATGATCAGAATCGGAACCGGGTTTTATTCAGCAAGTATGTTAACACACTCAAGGAATTTGACTCTGGCTGTTTGTGGCTCTTAAAGTACAGACTAACATAAAACACTATAAACGTTTGTCATAGACAAGACACAATATACAATAAGTACACAATATTCAATAACCGTGCAGATTAAATAAAGAATGAAAAAACAAAAAACAAGTGACTTGTGTAAAGAATGCGACTAAACCGTGCCCTTGTTGGCACTGCGTGGTATCCTGCATGATTTCATGTTTCTGTATCTTTATCAGTTTTTTTTTTTTAGACAGAGTGTAATGGAGTTTTAAAGCTGTGTACACTGTAAACCCAAATAAGTTGGCAAATGTTTCCAATTTGATGTAAACAGAACTATCAGTTTTTGAGTTGTGCTCATTCATATTAATAGTTCTTTACCTGCATTATTGAGTAGCCTAACTCATACTATTTAATAGCAATTAACTTTTTTTTAAAGTTCAAATCGAATAAATTGTTGTTGGTCTTTCGGCTGCTCCCAGCAATGGTTCGCCACGGCAGACAATCCGGTCCGCACACAAGCTTGGCACAGGTTTTACCCCAGATGCCCTTCCTGACACAGCCCTCCCATTGTATCTGGACTTGGGACAGACACTTCATCCAGTTGTTGGGAATCAAACCCGGGCCTTTCACATGGCAAGCGAAACACTACCACTGATCCACCAGTGTCCTATTGCTCTGACGTCAGACACAAAATCACTAGGATTAAAGATTTGAAGTTGGTGGAACTCTAAGGTGACAGTTACTGATACTTAAGTACTTACAGTCACTTAAAATATCAAATTTGTTCAGCTATTTGAAAAGTGTCATTTCTACAAACTCATAAATACCAAAAAGTTCTAAATACTCATCAAGGTCTATTAATTTGAACTAACTGTAATTGTTTAAGTTAACAGTACTCAATATGTTTAATTACTTTGAGCATTAGGGTTTACAGTGTAGGGTTTGGAGTATTCTGTTACATTTTGGAACATTTTTCCCCCTTTCCTTTTTTTTAGTGTGTTTGGGAAGATCTGGCAACCCTGGATTAGACGTTGATGGAAATTAAAAAGCAGACTAAAGTAAAGAAAAAGAGTTCATGGTGATAACACCGAAACATTTGTGTTAGTCGACACATTGGAATGCTAATTTCTCATTTTCCTTGAATTCTCTCAAAACAAAAAAGTCACAAGGCCTTGACCGAATGAGGGAGAGAGAGAGAGAGAATAAAGGAGTTAACGGCTTGGAAAAAAGTAATTTCCATCCAAGTTCACATGCGTAAAATCCCCCTTTCAGGCTGCTCCACTTTATCGCCATAAAGCCGAACAAGGGAGGGGACAAAATCCAAGAATCCCAATTTTTAAATAAAGGCATAAAGGCGTGCATACATTTCATCTTTTTGTCAGGTTTGACCCCTGCTGCCTTTATAAATCTCTCAGCACAAAACGGGACACCATCAGGAGACTCCGCACTCTGAGCACCTTTACACACGACGCACACACAACCGTGGAGGTCAAATATTAATAATAATAATAATAATAATAAACATGTTGGACAGGATAAGAAGTTGTCGCACCACGTCACGTGACTCCAATCCCCTAAATGGAAACACACACACACACACACACACACTGGGTGTAAATCCGACACCTTGGCGCAGAACACGCACAGGACTCAAAAAAAAAGAAAAGAAGTAAAAATCACGCAGAGCGGAAGTAAATAAGTACAAATGAATCAATTCTGAGAGAGCGCGCGCAGCAACACGTGACATCAACCGCGCCCGTATCGCGAACGCGCAGCGCCGCATCGCGCGAGGTGAGAGGAACCCGACTCCGGCGTGGTTTTATAGCGTCAATCAGCGCCAGCCTGAAGAGGGCTTTATCTCACGAGACTCTCCCCCTCCTCCAGAAACAAACTCATTTAAGTGCACTCCTATAGACCTGCTCGGAATTGGTGTGTGTGTGTGTGTGTGTGAGAGAGAGAGAGAGAGACGCCACCCGATTTCCGAGCGGTCTGTGCATGATAAAGCGGCCTCTGCGAAGCCTTTCATCTGTCCTCGTGCTCGACACACACACACAGCCCACCCATCCATTCCCTTTTTTCTCTAGGAGTGCAGAGCGTGGGGATTTGATTCGATTTATTTTCCTGAACCGGATTTCTTTTCTTCACATTGGACACTCAGAGCAGCTCGTCTAGACTTTTAAAACATTTTATTATATTCATTTGAAAAGAGGCGAGCACGGTGAGCACTGTGTCCGTGGCCTTACACCTCCGGGGTTCCGGGTTCGAGTCCCACCTGGTGGGTTTCCTCCGGGTACTCCGGTTTTCCTCCCACAGTCCAAAACCATGCAGATTAGGCTAACTGGAGTTCCCGAATTGCCCCGTAGTGTGTGAATGAGTGTGTGTGTGCCTTGTGCCTCATGCTCCTGGAATCATTTAAAATAATGAATGAATGAATGAATGAATGAATGAATTAATTAATTAATTAACCTTCGGTAAGAATTTTATTTTTGGGTCATGATAGTGGAGAATCAACACACATTAACATTCACATCCTTTTTCACACAATTTAGCACAGTCAATTCTTCTACTGGCATGCTCTCGGAGGACATCTGAGAGCTTGCAAATCTCCCATGATCAGGATTGAACCTGAGATCTTGGAGCAATACGCGTTACCGTGCCGCCCTCAAATGTGGAATTTAAATAATGAATTAATTTAACCACATGACTTTCATGCAAAAAAAGAGAAGAGATAATTTTTAAAATTTTTTTACCACTCCTTTTACCTTCAGGGTCCAGGTTTGATTCCCACCTCGGGTCCGAGTGTGTGTGTGTGTGTGTGTGTGTGTGTGTGTGTGTGTGTGGAGAGTTTGAATGTTCTCCAAAAACGTGCAGATAAGTCTATGTAGCGTTCCCAAATTGCACATAGTGTGTGTGTGAGTTAGAGTGTGTGTGTGTACAAGCTGTAAGCACCTCAAGTCTCCTGGGACAGGCTTCGTACCCCACTCTGTATACAGGATAAAGTGGAATAAACGATGAATAAGCGAGTGAGTGAGTGCATTCCTCCTCCTTCAAATAAATCTGTGAAAGCAGTTTTAAAAAATTAGTATTAGTGTCAGTGATAAGTGATAGGACAGGGTGCGTCCGTGTTATTACTATCCTAGATATACTGATATAGATATACTGTATCAGTCATTCCTGCGGCAGTTACTAATGGGGTTGAGTAGAAGGGTGAAGGCCGGGGGAAGGTCCTTGCTTAAGGGTCCAACAGTGGTTGTGTCGGGGCTCGAACCTGGCACCTTCTGATCAGCAGTCCAACACAATAACCACCAGAAAAGTGGCCAACAAATACTCATCCTACAGCAGTATCACAGAATACTGTGTGTTAACTCCCTCGTGCCACTACAGCTGCTCTTGATTCACTCGCTCTTAGAAGGACCACACACACACACACACACACACACACACACACACACACACACACACACACACACACACACACTGGCTGGTCCTGTGGTGAAAGTCCTCTACACAAGCACTGTATGTTCTATACTGTATGATGTAACAACTTGCTAACTTTAATTTTCTAATGAGGACGCCCTCTAGTGGACGTAAGCATTTTGTTTGTAGTCTGTTACGTAACACTAACTTTCCAACTTAACAACACATTCATTTCAACTTTGTTTCCTTGGATGGCCACAAGGGGGCTGACTTCAGCCAAAAATCTCGAGTCCATCCACCTCGGTCTCCTGGGGTTTATGCAATAGCAATGCAACCAGAGGCAACGTCTCAGGAACACAAGAGCGAACGCTGTGCTGAAGGATATTCGAGATGAAAATTAAACAAGCCATTTAACAAGTGTAGCGTAAAAGCCCGGAACACACACACACACACACACACACACACACACACACACACCGAAAATGAATGAATGCTTCATCCTTTATTAGATGAACTTCAGTGATCTATGGGTGGGCACCTGATTTCAGATTTTACTGTAAAATGCGGAGCTTGCACAACCCCGGCCCGGTCCTCTGAGGTTTCCTGTTTCGAGCAGTGGCACGGCGTGACATGGTGACCTGGCACATTCTCTCGAGAGGCACATTGCCAAAATTTATGCACAGGCACTGAAACACGCTCACATTTTCCAGTCACCTACCTCATTTGAAAAGTAGTTGGGTTTATATGTGTGTGTGTGTGTGTGGGTGGGTGTGAGTGTGTGTCAGTGGGTGTGTGTGTGTTCATTTTTTCCATATGCTTTCTATCTTAAGATGGCTCTGTACTACACAGGTGTGCGTTTCCGTGTGACCTTATAATGGTTTATGCCGCACCATCCGAATGTCCCTTTGTCTTTTAGATAAAAAGTTTTTTCTTTTTTTTACTCGATGATGCTTGATGTTCTCGGTTCATGCATGGATTCACCATTTTGTGCTTTGGTTCTAATAGAGACATCATGCTTTACATCATTTATCCCTGTCTTGTGTCGCATTTTGGTTTTTAAAGGAAGATGTTTCTAAAATCGAAACCAGATTCAACTTTACGACTTGCAGACTTTCTACAGATTCTACTGGAGATCTTATAACCACCTGCGATGTTCAATGTCCCTTTACAACCTCTGATTTACATTGTACGCCTCATTATACTATTTTTGTTATTGTTTGGTCTTCTGATCCAGAAATGCCCCGTGCCACACGAGCTGGGTCAGATCTGCTCGGTCCTGGTGCTTTCTGTGAAGAAGAGACTTAAAGCATATGTAGTTCTAACACAGGAAGTGGTTTGGCTTCAGAGGAAGAGGAAGGGTTGTCGGCGGTGGTGTTGTAATTCTACTGACTTCATAGTCAGCTGATAAAAAAAATGATAAACTGCTCTCCTTTAAGAGGACATGAGGGTTTTTTTTCTTTTGTGGTCAGCTGCAAAATCATGAGCTGATAAAAGACGTCTAAGATTCTGTAACCTTTTACACAATATTTCTACATTTATGTTTTAAATTAACTTTAATAAACTTTTTGATTTATGGTATTTATTATGTTAATGCTGTGCAGTACACTGCTACGTTATTTATTTATTTATTTGAATCAATAATCGATTTTCCTTGCAGTAATATTTGGTTATCATTTACAGCACATCTTTAGATCTTTCAAACATTCCCTCAGCGTCTATACAGCTATGTTGTCCTGTATTCAGGGTCGCGGCGGGGTCGCCTGGAGCCTATCCCAGGAGACTTAGGGCACGAGGTGGGGTACACCCTGAACAGGGTGCCAATCCATCACAGGGCACACACACACACACACGCAATATGAGAATGCCAGTTAACCTCATTTTCTTTAGGTGCACATTCTCTTGGTACTGCACATACCACCAAGCACCACACACACACACACACAGACCAGAGGCAGGACTCGAACCCTCAACCCGCCTACATGTGCAACATCTAATTTGCCTATTGTGTTCCCGTGTGTTAAGAGCAACTTGGTTGTCGTCTGGCCGGGTCTCTCAGAGGAGACTTTTTAGTGTTGAGAGGATGGAAGTAACGTGTAAGAGAGAGGGAGTGAGTTGTGTGGATATGGGAAGGTGAAAAAAATCGGCCGTTTACTGTCTTTATGTTTTAGTGTGATTAAAACCCTCAAGCAGCACAGATGGGTGCACAGGACAATGGCTTTTATTTATTTATATTTATACGTGTGTATTTAGGTTTCATACACTGTGTGTCAGGTAGAACCAAAGTTATCATTACTTTTATAAAAAGTACATTTAAAAAAACTAAAAATAAATAAAAAGTAAAAATTTTTTTTTACCTCTACCGGAATATGGTATTGCTTAGTATTAGCACAGACACACACACACACATATATTCACACACACACACACATATATACACATTTATATATATATAACCTCGGATTGTGAGTAACAAGTGTTCCGCAAACCGAACAAAGATTTTTAATAAATTTTTTATTCGGAAACCGAGCAGGTATTAGTTTACGAGCGCCGAATATCATGTATCACACATGCGACTCTTATTTTGACACCGAGAGTCACTCTCTCACATTCACCTTGGTTTACGAGTATTTTGGAATACGAGCCCACTTCCGGAACGAATTCCTATTTAAGTGATTTCTTGATTGCGAACAGGTGTGGCGGTAATCAGGCCTGGGTGTGGCTAGAGAAATTGAACTCGAAAATTGAAACTGAACTCAGTGTGATAAATCAAAATTAAGTTATGTTTTAACAGGGGGGGGGGGCAAACACTTTTTCACAGAGGTCTATGTAGTTTTGAATTTTGTTTTCCCTTAATAATAATAAAAATCTTCATTTAAAAAACTGCATGATGTGTTTACTAGTGTTATCTTTGACCAATATTTAAATTTGTTTGATGAGCTAAAACATTAAAGTGTGACAAAGATGCAAAAAAATAAGAAATCAGTAAGGGGCCAAACATTGTTTCAGTTCATCACATTGCTTATTTTGTGCTTAAAAAAAGGATCCGTCACTCTGTACGTCACAATCCTGAGCACCACATGTGTTAAAAAACAAAAAAAAAACCCCATCAAAACTAAAAAATGATGGATAAAATGCTCTGAGCTTTAAGAGCTACAGAAGGTTGTTTGTTGCCAACTATAAACCGTAGGCCGCTTATTCCCCACGGCCCAGGAGGACCAGAGCAGAAGAAATCTGGGTTGCAGCTCTGCTCCAGAACCTCGTCCTGTGGTGTTCCTCACGCCGTCTTTAAGGGTTCTTTGAATAGTTAAGAACGAGGGAACACGTGTAGGTTGTACAGAATCTTTAAAGCGTCTTCAAGGTCAAACAAAAGACACTTCATTTTCTACTCTGGGATCAGGCATCATGTCACTAGAATCATGTGAATCCCCTCCCACGACATTTCTGACTCACGGCTTGTGCAAAAAAAATCCAGATGTGCAAATATTCCACGATATCATAAGTCATAAAACATGCTTGAGTCACCTCTCAAATGCAGAGTCCAAAGTTTAGACATCCTGTGAAGTTTATGTTTGATCAACATGCCCAGGATTTAACATGTAGAACCTGGTTAAAAAGTTCCTGAGTTCCTGAAACAGTTCTTGTTACAGAGACGTGTCTAATGGAGAGTCCTGAGATCTTCAGCTTGAGTCTTTCATTCAATATTCTGGAATTTAAACAGCCGCTTCCTGATCCTGTTCCGGGAGAACTTCCTGCCTTGTGCACTTTGGTGTTTTCCTGCTCTGACACTCATAAACAGTGAATTATCAGCTCTTCCTGAGTGGACGAGGGCGTTTCAGGACATGGGACGTACTGAACTGGGCAGGACGCGGGGTTCTCCAGGACCAGGCTCGAGAACATGTCCGGTGAATGACTATGCTTATTTCTTAGACGTTAAATGTTGGATCAAATTTGGAGTGAATTTGTGTGTGTGTGTGTGTGTTTCTCTCTCTCACACTTTTAAAGGCTAGAAGGAGAGTCTGTGCAGGAGAGAACTCAAAGCAATGCTCAAAGCGAAGAAGACGTTCCCTGAAGCAGAAGTCTCGACGTGCATCAAACAACTGTTTGACTGATGTAACGAAGACAATCTGCCGCACCGCCCCTCTCATCCGCGGCGCCGGGTATAAAAATGTAAAACGCTGTCAAACGGCAATTAACGCGCCACGCATTTCAGGACACGGTGTGGGTACGGTGCTGCAGGGGAACGTCATGACCGTCGCACCGTCGTCCCTGTCCCGGGGTCCTGCGCCCGAGAGCCCGGAGACCGAAATATATCCGGGGTGGTAACCCATCCAGCTGTGCGTCCCAGCATGCTTTGCGGCGGATGCCGGGAGATCAATGGCGAGGCAGCTCTGACAGATCCGTGTGCTGAGGTGTCAGAGCAAGCAGCCTGCTGTATATCATTACCACGGCGTCTCGGCTGCATGCTGCCTGTGACTAAACCAGATAGAAGGCAGCCTGGTAAATCAAAGACATGCGGGCTTGCACACACACACACACACACACCTCTATCATTATCTCTCTTCGTCGTCATGTCCAGAATTCTCTTCCCAATCTTGCTTACTTCCACTGACACATCCATCCTTCTCAAAATGCCATCATTCTCTCCATCTACCCTGTGACCTCTTCACATCCTGTTTCACTTCCTCTACTGCCTTTTACCTCTCTCTCTCTCTCTCTCTCTCTCTCTGGCAGCGGATGACTCATTTGAGAGAAGCATTGAGCTTGTGGCGTCTCTTTCTCTCTCGATCTTTTCCTCTCTTTCCCGCCCTCCCAACCCATATGGCTTTCAGCACCGACTGCTCAGGAAACCAGACGTAGGCCAAACTGGCCGCACATCACTCACTCTCTCCATTTGCCGACGCACCCAGGACGCTCTTCCTCCCTCCCCCCCCCTTTCTCTCTCACACACCCCCTCCTCCCCCTCACACACACACACACACACTCTCTCCCCCTCCTTCCTTCCTCCAGACTCTCAATTTGTTCTCAGTAAGAAGTCTGATAGGGCACATTGTAGTGCAGAGAAGCAGCGGGGGAGGCCACCGTAAAAGCGTCTCGGCTGCTTAGAGCTACTTTATTCTCTAATAAATCCATCCATCGTCACCGGCGTGGAGGGAAGCGGAGCGACGGAGAGCCCGTGCACGCCGTTACACCGGGCTGGGTCGTTGAGCACGCTCACTCGCTCGCTCGATCTGGCACGCAGCGTGATGGTGGTGGGCTGCCTGAGTAGTGAACGCATGTTAGTGATTTGTAAACCCCTCTGAATGACAGCCGTGCGTGGAGATGCGCCGCTGGAGGTGGTGTTCTAATCCCCGGCAAGGCGGCCCACAGTAATATAGAATATACAATCTGACCATTAACCTTCTCGCGCTCTGAATATATTGCAAGTGAGAGCAACAGAAACCCTTAAGGCAATAAAAAAAAAAGGCAAAGAGTGGGCGAACACGTTATTACACAACAGTGGTAGCCGAGCTAGCGCAGCCGGATTCTTGCTTCTGATTGGTCAGGAACTGTTGATTCATTGTCTACGCTGGGCAGTAAATCAGCTCACAGGGTTACATTAATGTGTTTGTTCTAATACCCATCACCACTACTAACGAGTCTTAAAACGTGTTTTTTGAATATGAAGAGGTCGATTTAACATGTACAGTGTGTATACTATATTAGTCTTCAGTTTAAGTGTGTATGTCACGAGAAAGTCGTCAAGACTAAGGAGCTTAGACTTTGCGGCGTATTTAACGTAACATTTTTTTCCCTCTAAACTTCAAGAAAGGAAAGCATGTCCGGAGCCCGGTGTTCATACAGGAGCTACTCTGTACATCGTGGAAAGGTTCTACGTCTCAAATAGTGAAACTCAAACTGTATTCAAGGTTCGTTACATGTAAAGTGAAATATTTCAAGGCTTTTTGGTTTGAATTTCGATGATTATGGATTTTACAGCGAAAGGATTTACGATACCAAAATCGTCCAACTTCCAACTAAAGGGTCGGGGTTCCTCATGGCATGGAGCTGATCGGCCTGTGGCACTGCTGAGGCCTGATGGCAGACCAGCTTGCTGTGATGGCAGCCTTCAGCTCATCTGCTGTATATTGTTTCCTCCAGACAACACACCACAGACTCTCTATGAAGGTCAGGTCAGACGAGTTGGCTCGCCAATCAAGCACAGGAATATCAGAGTCAGCGAAAAGGATAAGGTGGGAAAAGGAACTCGTCATCTCCATAATGTCTGTCAAGCAAACAGAAGCTTAAATTGCTCGAAAATCTCCGGCTGAGTTAGAATCCTAAATCGTCACTGACTGTGGAGACCTTCAAGCGCCTTGGATTCTGTCCCTGTATGTAAAAGTTTACTTAACAGTTCCTTAGTCCAGGTGAGACGCTTCGGTCTCTGGTTCCGGAGAGGCTGGATACTTGATAGGAATGCACCAGTTGAATCCCATTTCCTGAAAGCTCCTGTGAGTGGTGGCTCTTGATGCACTGACTCCAACCTCACTCGGCTCCTAGTGAAGCTCTCCCAAGTTCCTGAATCGGCTTTGCTCGCCGGTCTCCTTAAGGCTGCAGTCATCGCTGTTGTTTGTACACCTTCTTCTCATACTCCTCCCTTCTAGTGCTTGGATACAGGATTTCAGGCCTTTGAATGATGACTCTTTATGGAGGATCATCATCTGGTCATAATCATCGAAATTAAAACGAAAAAAGCCTTGAAATATTTCACATCATGTGTAACCCATCTGGAATACGAGTTTCAAAGTTATTAAAGTGCGAAAAAAAACTTTGCATGGTATTCTAATTTTTTGAATGTTCAAAATGACAATTCATTCTCTTTATCTTTATGAGTTGACATGGTTATGCTTGTTTAGGTAAAGCATAAAAAAGGCATAAATGTTGGGTCATATTACACCAACCCAAAGATGATCTTTATATCCATCATAGCTTGCCCCATCTTGGTTTTATTTATTTCTTATGCTATGTTATGTACATTGCATTGTTTTTTTTTTTGGTTGTTTTTGTGAATGCAAGTCAGAATTGAAATCCCAGGACGAATGACGTGGCCATGTGCTGAGAAAAGACTTTAAAAACATTTCAAGAATTTCTCCAGGTAGACTTATGTGAGGATTTTTTGATGGATATTTAGCTTTTAGATGTTGGAGATTTTTTTTTTTTAATGTGAATTTTAAATAGGAGCTCTTGACCATCAGTGCCAAGGACTATTATTATTATTATTATTATTATTATTATTAATGGGACATTTGTGTGTCATTTATGAGCAAATCACCGAGAGACATGAACTCAGCTAATACACCATACGTGACATTTATTAACCTCCAGAGACCCAGGATCTGCTGTTCTTATTCATTCATTCATTTAAAAAATTTTCCTCAGCGTTTCTCTTTATTAGCACCTGATACCAGTCTTTAAACAGGAAGAGGTTTGGCAAAAGAAGAACACGCAACAGTCCTCATACAGTATGAGGATCGGACAAGAACATTTAGATAATACTGTATAGTTGGGAGAAAATGTTATGTCCTCGTATGAGAACATCCAGCTCATGAGTTCTGCACTGATATGAAATATAATGAGCTTAAATGATACACACACGCTGACAACGGTGCCCGCAGCCGTAATACCGCACGCACTGTGTGCACATTTATTTAATGCTTTTGGCCAATTTTTACATCACTGGCGTCTGGCAGTCAATAAACATTACTAGCTTTTTCGCATTTAGCTTAGAAATCATTTTTTTTCAAGATTTTTAAACTCGAAAGCGACCCGATGTACACGGTGAAGATTTGGCCCAAGATCAATAGCAGCACCGAGTCCAGACTTTGAAACACATGCGGTTTTTGAAACACATCAGAGTCAAATCTTTCTTACTCTCTGAATAGTTGCACATAGACAATAAAGGTATGTAATAAAGCTGGTTCTTGTGTGTACTATGAAAGGAAATATTGTCCTAGCAGTGACACCACATTACAAGTTCTAGCTAATATTAGTGAACCCCACTTGGTCCTTAGGTTCGATTTATTCACATCAGTCATGCAGACGGTTGGTGATGAAAAGGTTGTTTGTCTTCATGGTAACTTTAGAGGAAGAAGTCAGCGCTGGTGCGATTGACTGGATGTCGCCGAACAATGCATGACGTACACTGCTCCACATTTTTTGCTCCAATAAAAATAATAATAAATAAATAAAATTCCCCTATATTAGTAACTGACTGGCATGTTTTTCTCGCTTGCCCCATAACTTGCTACCCGATTAGCCAGATGGCATTAAAAAGAACTGCTTGGTGTTTTCATGAAACCAGCCATGTTTTGCCCACTTGCGGCCATTTTCTGTAGAGCGGAGGAAAAAAAAAAAAAGAAAAAGTCTGAAATATGTGACATTCTGCCTAACAGGATTGCTGAACCCCTGATAAACACTGTTTGACACAAATCCCGAGCATTACCGGTTAAGGTATGCCAGTTATGTCCTGGATTTCGAGTGTGAAACATTATTAGCACTCTCTAATCCCTTAACTTTCCCGCTGGCACACTAACAGCGTGCTACGGCCCGATGCAGCAAGAAACAAAAACATCAGCCCGTGGTAAATTTCCTACTTATTTGCCAATTTTACAATTTCAGTAACACGACACAGGACTGCACATGCTGATGACTTTGGCAAATCAAGCATCATGTGTAGCTAATGTGATGCTCTGAGCATGTGTGTCTCAGCTGGAGATATAGGTCAACATCATAGTGAGGCAGTTTGCTCCATCTCTGCCGTTCTCCCCCCGCCTTTCCTCTCTCGGCTCTCGGTAGAAAGCAGGAGGAGGGGGCATGCTCTATCGCTCTCTCGCTCTCTCCCTCGCTATGCAGCCCACAGAGGAGCCCATCATACTGGGCTCGGTGCCCGATCCTGTCCTGGCAATGCCGACAGGCCGCTGGACGCCCATCAGTCTTCCCGCTCAGCCCCGGAGCCATCATCCAGCACCCCTTCACTCGTTTCATCTCCTCTGCCCTCTACTCTCATCTATCCCTCTCTTTCGCTCACTGCTTGATCACGTATAGAACGCTACGTCTAAAAATTCTCTCTTGTTTTTCGAAACCTACAATGAAATAGAATAACTATGATACACATTTTCCCCCTCTTTTCGTCTGTAAAACAATTTAAATGATTCAGTAAAGGCATCAGGCATCGTATCTACGGAGAAAAAGGCTTAATGCTAACTCCTGAAGCATGGATTAGCTAGCCGAGCGCCGCTAATCGAACAAACGTCCTGGAACATATCGCGTGGTTCTGATATCTACGAAATCGAGGCTCACTTTTTTTTCTCCCTGTTTATGTAGACCAGTTTGAGCGTGAATCCCAATCAAACATCAAAATTAACCGAAGCACTAACTGGTACTGAAACAAATCCAGTTTCAAACCTGTCCTGCTGTTATAACGCATAAACAGCTGGCTCATTCCCCAGTTATAAAGGAAACTCTAACACATTTTGCTTTATGGATAAAAAAACATCTGTGCTTGTTCGAAAATATTATTTCCTCTATATTAACATCATATTCATAGACTGGTATGCATGTGCTATATATAATCCACAACTGAGGGATTAGAAAGGGCCAGCACTCTTTGTAGTTTCTCGGGGCGTCATGCACCTCCAGGGTCGGGGTTCGATTCACACCACGGGTCTGTGTGCATGGGACTTTGCATCTTCTCCCCGGGCTTGGTGGGTTTCCTCCGGGTACTCCGGTTTCCTCCCACAGTCCAAAAACATGCAGATTAGGCTGATCGGTGTTCCCAAATTGCCCGTAGTGTGTGAATGAGGGTGTGAATGTTGACCAAAGGTCCTACCCACAGTCTAAAAAATGGGAATGAATACAATGGTCTCCTCTGTCCTTAGTTGGACTACAGGTGTCCCTCCATGGATGGATGGCTGTGATTAAGAATAAAAACTTTCAGGTAAAAAATAAACGAGGCTAGTGAGTGAATGACCGTTTACAGCTGCTGTAATGTAAATGATAACAGGAACTCGTCTGTCTTATGGGCAAATCATAATGATAAATGTAACTATAAATGCATAAACAGTACCTCATATTTTTCATTAATAAAAATCACAATTTGTTCACACATTGACACGCTATAGAAGTATAAATTAATTAGTACATACTTAATCCTTAACAAATAAGAGGTACTTTAACGATGCTAATCGGTCTTAATATACAGTATTGTGTAGTATACAGTATACACAGTCTTCATATAAAATATTATTTTCTTATGTAGATTTCATTAAACCAATAAAAGAAATGTTTTACTGTGACAGACTGCAAAGTGCAAGTTAAAGATACAAGTTAAAAACTGGTTGTTTATGTAATAACCTCAGCAGCGAGCTCATTTCCCCTCTCGTCTGTTCCAACCAATCAGCATTCAGCATCAGCAGTATACTAATCACAGCCTGATCTTCTGTCATCATGGTTCTCACTGGTTCATGCCTTACGTTAGGTGCATTTTATGTTTAATTGGTCACCAAAAAAACTTTCCTTTGAAATTGGTCAGGTACAGGGAGAAAAATCCTTCAGGAAGCCTGGAGAACTATTCCTCAAGATTACATTGAAAAAATATAAGAAAGTCTGGCTCTTTGGAAGCAAAATAGGAAAAAATGTGCGGTGGTCAAGATTTTTGGACAGTACTGTAGATGTTCTTTGCCAAAAACAGTCTAATATTCAGTGCTCTGGACCCTGATCGAGCAAACAATGACTTATAATATGAAGTAATTTTGACGAAAGATTAAATCAACATTCAAATCACCTTCACGATTTACACTGGTCTCATCTTATCCTATTTTCTCCTCTCCTCTCCTCTCTCTCTAACCAGAGACCGCAGACTGAATGTCACCCTCAGAAACAATGCAGAACCACGACAGCGGGGGGCTTTAACACACATCAAAGCAATACAGAGCCACAACAGAAAAGCACACAGGGGGACGCGGGCACAGGACCACAACGACTCTCGACAGAGTTCAGATACACAAATACAAACATACATGCACACACGGGGAGACACAGAGAGATATGCAAAGGGATCAGCAGAGAGCCTGGAAAGCAGAGAGAGAGAGAGAGAGAAGGACAAGTACTGAGACGTGACTGTACATACAAACTTGTCGAAGCTGTAGGGAGAGAGAGGGAGTGAGGGAGGACGAGTGATGAAAGGTCAGCCTGGGAGACTGATTAAAACCCGCTGCATCGCCTCACTGTCCCTCCAGATTGATTATTCTGGATCCTAACACATCAACTTCTTAAGCTTCTCATACACACACACACACACACACACACACACATACAGGAGGTTGGCAGTGAGAGAGTTTGAGATTGTCTTAGAATTTTCTAAAACTTATGGACTATAACCAAAAATATAGTTTTTTTTAGGCTCAATATAAGGGACAATATTTTAGTGTATTAAATGTGTAGAATAATATTTATAGCTATTAATCTGAGCTCGGAGCTTTTTATTCCTGAACTTACTAAACACAATAAAAGAACTGCCATAACTTTCCAGCTGACTACAACATATAATATATTTACAGTCTGACTTTTTTAGGTATTGATGTTAGCATTAAACCCACCTCCTTAAAAAAAAGTTCAAAAATAAATATTAAAAAATATCACTAATCCTATGCTTCACAGATCTCATAATGGGATATCTTCATGGGTTTAATATATCTGTACTGGCACTTACATTCATACCAGAAATGACCATTTCAATTCAATTTTATTTTATTTGTATAGCGCTTTGAACAATTCACATTGTTGCTTTAGACGGTCCAAATAATTATTTATTCTATTTATTATTCTATTTTTATTCTATTTATTATTATTTATTTCCATATGCTGGGTCGCATACTCGTGTCCAGTTCCCAGGACATTCCCCAGCACTATTTTAATTAATTGGAGTTCTGTGAAAGTTAACATGGAGATATAATTTCTAATCAAGTGCTAATTTCAATAGTAAACACTAACAATGGTAACATTAAGCGAGTTTTAACTTTACTTCTTTAAAAGAATTTTTTTTTTATGCTACTGAATTGGGGGGGTGGGGGTGGGGGATTGGGGCAGGGGGTAACAGCTTGGATGCGGTGCAAGTGTATCACAGGCCACAACCACATCCACACTCACTACGCCAATTAGCCAGATCTGTATGTTTTTGGACTGTGGGAGGAAACCAGAGTACCCAGAGGAAACCCACCAAGCACGAGGAGAACATGCAAACTCCACGCGGAACCCTTGACCCTGGAGCTGCAAGGTGACAGCGGTAAACACTAATGCTACCATGCTGTGCTCTCTATTCATTAACAGTGAAAGTTGATAGAAATTTGACATTGTTTTTAGACCAACTTGTTCTAATTATGAAAGTGTAGATGAGTTCAAGTGACAACTAGCGAACAGCTCACTAAAATACATTAGCTTTGATTTACTGTAGTAGCAGTTGATTACATGTTACAATTTCAGCTACTATAACAAAATTTAATAACTAAGGATAAATGTTTGGATTGTTTTCCAGATGCTGGTATTATACTCCTAACTAGCTTAAAGGGGACCTTAAATGTGAGCCATTGTGTGAAAACCCAGCTAAAGTCCTGCTCTAATTCCTACTGAGAATTAATCAGGTCAGACTGTTCGGAAAGAGCTGGTTATATGATGGGTTTTTTTTATTGAGAATTGGACTATTTTTACAATTATTAGTGAAATATTAGGGTCCGTCTAAACACACCTAATGGCCTGCATCATACATAACACTGCCCATGTCAAAGTGAAGGATGAAATCTAGTTTGTATCAATAGCATTGAGGTAAACAGGAAAGTTGCAATCCTTCCATTTTCATCATCTGTCATTTAGAGCATTTTGTACTAGAGGTTACTCTCGTGCAGATCCTTACACGTGCGGATCACGTGCCTCCATTACCCGTGAATGGAGTGTATGGTCAACTTGATTTTTTAACTTGCAAGTTTATACTTCTGCCTGTCCTATGCGGCGGCGCTATAGACGCACTGCGATCTGATCTGGGGTTTCATTGGTTCATCGTAGGTGACGTCGCTGTAGACGTAGCTATGAACTTGGCCTGATACCCATGGACGACGCTGCCTACTGTTACAGTAAGTGAGGAACGCCTGTGACCTGCTCACAGCATGACATAAAAGTTTATAACAATGCTGTTTCACTCTGTGAGGAGCGCCTGTTATGGAACTACCAGTGCAAACAACGGCTACTGGCCAAACACACAAACAGAATTTCCTCCAGTGGAACCTCGGATTGCGAGTAACGTGGTTTACGAGTGTTCCGCAAGAAGAGCAAAGATTTTAAAGAAATTTTGACTTGAAAAACGAGCAAGTCTTGGTTTACGAGTGCCGAGTATCATGTATCACGCATGCGCTCTTGTTTTGACCGAACGTAATTATTTTTATGTATTTTTTTTTTTGGGCTGTGGAACGAATAATTTGAGATTTCATTATTTCTTATGGAAAAATTTTATTTGTTTTATGAATGTTTTGGAATATAAGCCCACTTCTGGAATGAATTATGCTTGTAATCCAAGGTTCCACTGTATAGCTTTTGACTAGAAAATGTGACAAGACTAGACTAACCAAAGAGAAATCAGCCCCAGACTGTCTTCTCACCTCTTCATACAATCCTGTCTGTTTTTCTTCCACCATATGACATTTGAAACGTAAGCCTAAAATAAAACATTTTACAGTATTAAAGTTTTTTATCCTTAAAGCACGTGGATGCTTAGCTCATTTCAACCATCCGGACCTGATTTCTACCTCGGTGCTTGCAGTATCCTGGAAAGTTTTCGGAATGAAATTCAGCACAGGGGCTTAGTTACAAAACGAGTCACTTGGCAATGAAAGTAACAAAATGCAGATATCTGATACTGTTACTGATATCGTGTTGTTCCTGGTAGAAATGTGCTCATACAGGCAGAAAAGAGCAGATGGGATGCAAATGGGATAAAAATGAGAAAGGGGTAAATAGAAACCGAGGGACAGTGCCCTATCTACAAGATGGTGGCTTACTTAAACATACAACCCCTGTCTCTCTGCTTTCCTTTCTCTCTCTCTCTCTCTTTCACACACACACACATATCATTTCATTTAGTGAAAGTTGTGCAGATTTTCCTCTCCCAAATCTCCCAGCGTCTGCCTGTAATGTTTAATTCAAATGCAAACAATGCATTTCTGCAAGAATGTATCAATTATTCAGCTTTTCATTATTGTTCTGATGAGGACTGCACAGCTGCGGCGTGCCTGAACCGTGGCAGCCTGTCTCGCAGGCACAGCACGGCGGACCGACCGTGAGGCTTTTCTTCTCCACAATCAACACACTCTAAAGGAGATGTTCTCTGACAGCTACGCAGGAACCAAAAATAAAACCGCCGCTCACTAACGCACACACACTCACACAGGCACAGTCACACTTTTCTCCCCCCCTTCTCCACACACTTTTTAGTTTTCTTTGAGCAAGTTGCTTAGCGCAAGATCAAAACGTTTTTTTTTTTCAGGCTTTATGGCGCTAGAAATATGTTTCTGTGGAATTTGCAGGCTTCAGTAATTCCAGTCAGTCACACTGAACCATGTTTGTGGTTACAAAGGACAAATCTCACGTGATGAATGAAACTGTCAACCTGAGTCACTTTACATAACGTGAGCAAAAGCAATAATAGAGCTTTAAAGTCAGACACTGTTTACATACAATATGAGCAGAACTCGATTTAACGGAGGGATGCCAGGACTTCAGAGATACCACATACCTCGGAAATACCAAAGAAATCATCAGATCTGTTGACTGGCCTTCAAAATCCAAACAGGTAAGCTATAATAATCAGCACCCTTCAGGGAAAGATATCTGGAGATATATGGAAATAATTTTATATTTGGCTAGAGAGAGTCACTTTTCATTACTCAATATGACCAAGACCCACCTGGCTTTTAGATAAAAAGGCAGCAACTGGCTCTGTTTAATCACCACTTGTTTAAAACAAGGACATTTAATGGCATGGTAATTACTGGTGGACTAATTCAATCCACTGACTACATTCCATCCATCTAGGAACCTCTGTAGTCCAACTAGGGACCATAAAGGCCAATGTTGACCATTATATTTATTCACATTTTTACAACCTCCGGTCAACATTCACACACTACGGGCAATTTGGGAACACCAGTTAACCTAACCTGCATGTCTTTGGACTGTAGGAGGAAACCGGAGCAACCGGAGGAAACCCACCAAGCATGAGGGAGTACTTACAAACTCCACGTGCACAGACCCTGAGGTGCGAATCGAACCCCGACCCTCGAGGTCTAAGGCTACGGTGCTAACCAGTAAGCCACTGTGCTATATTACACTATATCCACTAACTATATTACAAAATAATAATTACTACTAATTAACACCTCAGTAGACTGACAAGATAGTGAGCTAAGTGGTTCATTTTAATCTCCCACCTGTAAACTGGAGTTTAAGACCACTCCTGGGCAATTTAGCTTTTATTTCCAGGGAGAAAAAGAACAATTGCTAGCTAAAACCGTGTCATGTGAATTTGGATTTTTACATATTTGCTTAGTTATGCTAGCCTTTACTCTTCGAGAACTGAGTTTTAGGGCAATTCCCGTAACAATCGAGTACAATGTTGGTAAAACACTGCTGGCTAAATCTCCTTTAAGCATTTAGCTAGCTATGTTAACTAGCCAAGTTGGCAAGGTAAGCAAGGTTCTTTTCTGTTTTTCTGTAAACTTCATCTGATACTGTCCTATAAAAGGCATTTTTATCCTTATTTCTTGTCATGAGAAGAGTTTCAGGATCATTCTTGAGTAATTCAGTTTCATAAACAATGCTAGCTAAAACTACCTAAAGTGTTTAGCTAGCAAAGCTAGCCAGCTAAGAAAATGGTTCATGTAAACATGTAAAGTAGTACAGAGACCTGCTAGAATTAGTAAATTAGATTTAGACAAATTTCTGAGGAATTTAGTATTGTTCATGAAAGGAAAAACTCGACTAACTTCAGTTAGCTACATGAAAAACTGGTTCAGGTAAATTTGGGATTTTATATACTTGCTGGAATTAGTGGAAGCATTTTCAGTTAGCATTTTTTTTTCCGTTGTGAACTTAAATTTAAAGAACCTCCTGAGGAATTTAGCATTGCTCAGGAATAATTGTTAGCCAACACTGTTGTGGGTACTTAACTAATTAAGTTACAAAAATGGATTATGTCTGTTTGCATCTTTAAGCAATTTCTTTCTTTTTTTTCCCTTTTTTTATGAAAAGGGTGGTAGGATGATTTAATAATGTTTTGGGAGGGGAAATAGTCTTTTAGTATTCAGCCAGCTAAGTTAGCTAGCTAAGGAACACATTCGTGTGGATTTTGTAATAGAATTAAAAGCAGTATAATATTTTTTTTTCTTGTGAAATGGGTTTGGGAAATAGAATTATTATAACATTGTTAGCCTATTTTTCTTCCTATGGTAAGTATTACATTTTAAACAGACCCTCTAGTATCTCCGTGATGCCCTGCGTTTGTATGTTTGTTAGTTAATCACCAGAGACCAATTAATTTTTCTTTCTTTCATTCACCTTCAGCAAACACTTTCTCCTGGTCAGTGGATCCAGTGTCCACGGTGGCACACACACACACTACAGGTAATTTAACATTGCCAATCCACCTACAGGCGGCACAGCTGGCTTAGTGATTAGCAATGTGGCCTCGCACCTCCAGGGTCAAGGGTTCAATTCCCACCTTGGGTTTGTATGTGTGGCGCTTGCGTGTTCTCCCCGTGCTTGGTGGGTTTCTTCTGGGTACTCCGGTTTCATCCCACAGTTCAAAACCATGCAGATAAGACTGACTGCCATTTCCAAATTGCCAGTAGTGTGTTAATGTGTGTGCGCCCTGCAATCCACCTACATGTTTTTGGAGGTAGAAAAACTCTGAAGAAACCCACAAAAACGCTAGGGGAGGATGTGAAACTGCACACAGAGTGTAACCCGAGCTCGGGATCGAACCGAGGATACTGAAGCTGAGAGGCAGCAATGATCATTTTTCAAAGCTCATAATTGCACTATACTCAGAGAACATATTTCTGTGGGTAATGTCACCTTATTAAAAGTGATCTCTCTCTCTCTCTCTCTCTCTCTGGGTGTGTGCGCTGTTTGCTGAGATCTCTAGAGCTGTTCGTACTCAGGGCCTCACCAGGTGGGTGGCTGATGTGTTGACTCTGCAGCCCATGTCACCTCTGAATTCATCCTCTTGTTTGCAGAACACCTGGTTCCTCCCTTTCCTCCAGGCCCAGACATGCAGTAGACGATTTCAGTCATCACTCACTCTCTCTCTCTCTGCCTGCCTGTCTGTCTGTCTGTCTGTCTACCTGTCTATCTCTCACACCCTGTGTCTCTCTCACTCTCAATCAAGGTCATGCTAACTTGGCCACTGTGCACCCAAATGCCTTGTTACGTGCTGCTGCTATGTTGAAGTGTGTGTGTGTGGTGTGTTGTGAAGCGGTTCAGCCTTTCCCCTGGCTGAGGTTCTCCCTTTACAGCGCATTAGCAAGAGCTCCTGCCTGCCTGTGCTTTTGATGCTGAGTGCTGCGGGGCTCTGATCACGGTTTGGGGTTGTAATTACTCTCTGGAGGGGCCTCACCTGGCTCTAGACATGCCAGGCGAAGAAAAAAAAAAAGGGGGGTGGGGGGTGAGCAGAGATTTAAAATAAAAAAAAAGAGAGAGCGAGAAAGTGCACAAAAAAGCAAGGAAAAATAGAGGAGTAAGCTGGTGAATTAATGCCCAAGAATCCAAGAAAGAAGAGACAGCAAGATTTTTTTTTTTTTTCTTTTTGCCTGTTGAGATTTATCACCTCAGCAACATATTGTTCTTGTAGCTCCAGCATTTTTCAGAGCACATTCACAAAATCAAGGCCCGAAATAAAGGAGCCAGTAGTAGCTACAGTTCTGGATCATTCAGTAAGACCATTACACTAACACATGGATTAGAATTGCTCTTTGGTTTAATGGAGCGTTCGCTTGAAGCCGGCTCATACTGACTGACTGAAACACCTCACACGGATTTTGACTCACCTTCTGCCTACATCTGTATTCTAAAGGTTCACACTGCCGAAAAGCAGTTTAAGCCCTTTTCTCGCCCATGACACAGGGTCACGGGGACGCTGTAATCATAAACACTATCCTTTGGTCACCCCAGGACTCTTAACTTTGTTCACGTCTCACATTTACCCTGTGTGTACTGACTGTATGTATACATACAATGTAAAATCGCATCTACAAACCTGCCTTTGTGTTACTGTCTGGAATTTTCTTCTGGATCATTAAAGTATCTATCTATCTATCTGTCTGTCTGTCTGTCTGTCTGTCTAACGTCATACTGATCATCAGCTCAATTAGGATGAAAATGCATCAAGTATTTACCTATTGAACAATAGGTTGATATTAGCTGTGTAACCACTTGATCTGATCGTTTCTCTTTTGTTGAAATACATACTGTATACTACCACTTTGCAGGTGGAAGGATTTCAGAAGATTTGCCCTCCACCTGTCTTTACTTTGGACTTCTGTTGCACTGGAGCTCTAGCTGAGGAAGGAGCTCTGATTGGCTCACATTTCACACTGTATGTACAGTAGTTAAGCATCTAACCAATCACAGATGAGAATGAATTCTTGTAACCAATCATAACGCAGGAGGCGGGATTTATCTGAAAACCATAGGAAGCCTAGCCGAACCTAACCTCAAAATTGAAGAAAAACATGTTCTTTATCGAAACCCGTATGTTATCAGATCAATGTCCATGTAAACATTTAGCTTGGAATCTCTGATCAGAACGATTTCAGTCGGATTGAAGAAATATTGTAAATGTAAACACAGCTACTGCTCAGCTTTCCTCTTCTAAACTTGCACACTGTAATGATTTTTTTTTTTATTTTTTACCCCAGCTGAATGCTGGAGTCTGACTGATCAGAAAGTGTGTGTGTGTGTGTGTGTGTGTGTGTGTGTGGATGGTAGTAAAGCTCTTATTCTAATACATTATAGTTTTTATAGTTACAGCTCATGCACAGGGACTTGTACAGCAGATGCTCACTGTAGACCAAAATAAACAGATTTTTTTTTTTTTAACAACGTAAAACTTTCATTGATGTGGTGAACTTTTTTTGTTAGGAGTCGTTTATTTAACGTTTATGGAAAGATTCTCGGTTGTAGGCGCTTTGCAAAGTTTATCAGCACAGGAAAGTCTTCAGAAGAAAAGAGTTTACATTCACTGGTTTCTCTGTAAAATGACAAGCTGGGGTTTTATGAGAGAGCGAGAGAGAGAGAGAGAGAGAGTGCTGAGGAAAAAAATGATTGCAGCTAAAATGTAGGTAAGAACAGGAACTAACTTGTCTCTGAGATGTTCCACAACATTAAATCTAAGTATATACTGTTAAAATACTCAGCGTTTTGTGCATTATTTAATTATTGGCGTGCCACGCTCATCACTCTCCGCCCCAGGCGTGCATTATTTTGGTAAAACAACACGGGCTGTTGTGTGTTATTCGTTACATAATCCCACTATCGGGTGTTACCCAGAGGAGCGCTCGTTCCCTTTCGAGACTCTTCTTCTTCTTCTTCAGGGACTTTTTCCTCGCGTACGTCGGCTTGTTCATTAGTGATATACGTTTACATTCCGTACAGCTGAATAGTTTAAAGCCGTGTTCAAATCACTGAAAATGCTGTGCGCTCAAAATAAATGACACGTACTGTACAGTACACTAAGCTCGATTGCAATCGACATGAAGCCAGTTCACTTAAAGAAAAATAAAGAAATGCAAAATTAGGAGCGTCTTAACCGGGAGAGAAACGTGATCTTTCTGCTAACATTCATCGCTAATCTTCATGAAAATTTTATACAAATATGAGCCACCGAGTGAGAAGTTTTATACAAACTTTCATACAAATGAGGACATGGAGACATCATTAACGTCACCCGTAACCTTTACGCTAACCTTCCTAACCTTCCGCTTGAATCACGCACGCACGCACACAGAAGCGACCATGATGTCTTTAAAAACCTTTAAAGTTTCACCAAGTCTGCTCAGAAAACAAAGAAATTTGTACGACGTCCCATTTCATTTCATGGATGTTGTTGAAAAAGTTCGAGCGCTAACACTCACCTTTATCCAAAACTTCCATCTTTGGAAGAATGTTGATTCAATTCCAAACAGGACATAAAAACCAAACATGATATTATTATGAGAAGATTTTTTTCTGCCTTGATGCCATAAGTTTCCATTATTATTATTATTATTATTATTATTATTATTATTATTGTACAAATACATTTACAAACATGCCACAATACTGTAATAATGCTTTCAAGGACCCGGACATGCTTTCTGCATAACATGCTGTGTATGCGGTGACACACGCTGTAGCCAATCAGAACTAAGCGCAGCTCTTAATCCCACCCCTTTCTGTAAAATTATAGTTATCATTTTACACTGACCAACCATAGTGTAAAAAAACTTAAATCCTTAAGCCCAATATATTGACGCCTCCGTGGATCGCTCCAGCACATCTCGTGAATGCTTGATCGGATTGAACTTTGAAGCAACACTGGCTTTCCTGAGGGATCGGACATGTTCGACAGCTGGCCTTTGCTCCCCACGGGCACAACTGAGCCTTGGGTGTCCATGATCCAGTTTACTGGTATATAATTGATAATCAGTTTTAATCTTATGTGGTGTTAATGTACAACCGATCACTGTACCGTATACAAGGTCTATATATATCTAGCTGAAACTAGTTCAAGTTCTCAGGTATCAAAGGTTTTCCTCCGCTGGACACTGTTTTAACAGCACAGCTTGTAGACACACACACACACACACAAGACTATCGTGCACTCTACAGCAGAAATGACAGGAAAGATTTCACCCGTCACACAGGCATGATAATCTCTTAGTATAAGAGACACCCGTCCATACTGATGCATGGCTATGAAACTTGGAGTGCTGCAGCGCACGTGTAATGGAAATGCGAGGCAAATCACCGGCATTCTGGCACAAAATCTTCATTCGGATGAGCTGCGAAATTTGAAAGAGATTAGCAAGAGCAACTTCCTGATTTTTGTCTCCCCACAGGGCGCCCCCCGGTGAGGAGAGGCGAGGTGAGGTGAGGAGAGGTGCGGCGCGGCATGGCGATGCTCGGCCTGATTTGAATACTTCATCGTGGTAAAGAGCTTAAAAAGAGACTGTTGTTTGTTTGCATGAAAACCCTATTCAGCCTCCTGCATGCTGTAAAGAAAACCCGGTGAAAAACTCTATCGTAGGGAAATCCATGGTGTTGCTGGAAGCGGATGAGGAAAAGGAAAGAAAGGAAAATGAAACATCTGAGTGGAGAGGGGTTGGGGAGGGGTGTGGTGTGGTGTGGTGTGGTGTTGTGGGGGGTGTCCATAAAGTAGCTTAAAATCTATTCATGTGGTGTCAGCTTTCAGCAGCTTGTTGACACATGCCTACTAACGTCTCCATGGAAACGGGCGCCCCGAGCGCAGTTATCAACGCAGTTGCGTGGCACGCAATTATCCAATTATCTCTCTACCCTGAATCAGCACATCAAATCATACACTGAGTTTTTTTTTAATCATCTTTCCTTCCTGACTTACCTCATTTTATTTTATTTTTTGTTATAAGGTCCCAAAACACATCCACATTTGCATGTAGCACCTGTCTTTCCAGTTCTCGCTCTGTCTATCTTCTTCATTCACACTCTTCGCTCCTGTCATATTTGCCTCTGTTTTAGTCTCGGGTCTCCCTCTCTCTCTCTCTCTCGCGAGCTCTTCGTCGGGTCTCGGTGCCATTTCGGTTTGGTTAATAGCGTGTCTGAGGAACCGGCGTCACAGTCGGTGTTTGTTATAAAAGCCTGCTGGTTTACGTCTCTGCAATTAGTTTGGGTGCTTTTTTTTAATAAGCCGTCTGTTTCACACACGCACACACACACACACACACACACACACACACGTACGGTTTTTATTTTCTGAGCAGTGTGAGGTCTGGAGGCTTGGCGGAGCTGGATTGAGGCCCTGGCAAACATGTTAGCTGAAGCAGCCATGACAAGAGGCCTTTATTATTCACCTTTATACCACAGCGCTGTCGAATTCTCCATTCCGATTGGTCCGAAGGTGTAGACGGAGATGTAGCTATAAAATCAGTTT
>QMIH01000093.1:884883-895034 GCA_003987875.1 Clarias batrachus
AAAAAAAAAAAAAAAAAAAATCATTAAATGAAACTGCATAACAGGTTGAATCACACAGCTGTAGGTCATATCGCAGCTCGTTAACCAGCCGAGCCGAGCCGCTGAGAACCCGGCATCGTGTGGCCGCATTGCATTCTGGGACGCTCAGCCCGGCATACGGTAGCCCGGCGTCGCCATGTTGGGTTCGTCATTAACATGACGTTATCTCTCTTTTGCTAAAAATAAGCTCTTGCACTTTTTTTTGTTTGTTTTTTTGCTTTGATCTTTAGCTAGCAGTAACGAAATAACAATGCTCCCATGTGACCTGAGCGCATCACATGACGGATCACATTTTCAGGAAAATAACGGAAACAAAAATATATTTTAATGTTTCAGCATACATGTGAAAAGATGTGTGTGTGTGTGTGTGTGTGTGTGTGGGAGGTGGAGAGAGGGTGTGAGTGCTGTGTGTGGCGCTCTGCATCCACTCAGCCGGGAAGAGAGGTGGCGAGAGAGTGGAGAGAGGGAGGGAGAGAGAGAGAGAGGGATGAGAGATGGATGACAGGGGGAGGCACGCTGCTCCGCTTCGATCTCTCCACACAAATGCATTAGGCTCTTTACCACATGTGCCCAGCCCTCAGAAGCCACAGGCCACCCGCTCTCCGCGCGGCACACAGGCGGCCCGAGCGGCTCTCGCAATCGGCTCAGAGGTTAATGGAATGTTTTCGGGGTCGTACGCTGATATTCGGACGGCGCGTGATGGTGGAAAAGTGTGAAAGTTTAAACAAATACACTGCTTATGACGGGAGCTAATAAATACAATAGACTATTGTTAAACAAGACTTCATACGCCGTAATTAAATGATATTTGATGATGATGATGATGATAAAAAATATACTTATTTAAAGCCGTTTATTTACAGCGCAATATCTTTTAAGCCACATATAGTACAGATATGAGGCATGATTAATGAATGACGCTTTGGTTATATTTATTCATCGGCCCATTTTAAGCAGATCTACTCACGATCCAGTCGAGGGTTTTACTTCGGTGGATTTTAAACCCCACTGTCGTCAGCCTGAAGCGGCGCGCACGCGGCGGATCTTCGCACCTCGCAGGCTTCTTCACTGATGTCGAGGAATGTCAGGGGGCTATCGGCAGTCGTAGCAGTGTGTGACGCGCTTCTGTGGAGAACACACAGTAGTTCAGTGAACACGGACCCTCAGCCAGCTTATGTTACGTTCTAGCTTACATTACATACAGGATCAGCAACTTTAAACAAGCATTAGCATCATCGCCAACCTCTCTTTCGGTTTGACTCCAGTGAGGTTAGAAAAGCAAGTACTGCAACATCCTGAACACTTTTTTTTTTTGTTTTTGTTCATTATAAGTATTGGATTATGCGTGCAATTTAAAAACGTACAGCGTTAGAACGCGCGCACGATACAAATCTGCATTCAGACCAACAGCTCAGTGGGGTGACTGGCTTCAAACACAGGAAGCAAGCCATTCATTAATCAGTCAATCAATATACCTATCAATCTGTAAGGGGCGTTCACGTCAAACCGGGACTTTTGATTCTGATTTCATCAGTGCTTGGAGCCATGATCAGACTGCCTGAGTCACCGGCCTCCCAGGAACTCCTTTAATGGTTTTAATGGCTTGGAGTGAGATCAGGACTGTACGGGGGATGTGGATAACTCCCAGCCGGGTTCCTGTAATGTGCAAGCGGTGTTGGAGAATGTTCA
This sequence comes from Clarias batrachus, assembly GCA_003987875.1. Classification (NCBI taxonomy): domain Eukaryota; kingdom Metazoa; phylum Chordata; class Actinopteri; order Siluriformes; family Clariidae; genus Clarias; species Clarias batrachus. Next base: position 886,612 of record QMIH01000093.1, read on the forward strand.
GTTCCCACAGACAGATGCGTCTCTTGTACAAGGTACAGGCGTTCCACTTGCTAAATGTTCACGGGCTAAATGAAACCTTTCATCACAAGTCCCAGTTTGACTTGAACACCTCTTGGACCGTTTCCTAATTTATGCTTTGTTGTAAATGGCAAAGTGTTCATTTCTAATCACTAATCACAGGTTTTAGGACCCATGTGGAATCTACAGTAAATACATGAAATTCATGGCTTATGTTTTTTGATTTAACAGATGGCATCAAACACATATTTATAGAAAAAGCAACAACCTCATAGATACGGTATCATGAAGCCCTTTCTGCAACTTTATGCTTATTTATGTAGAAGTAAAAAAAAGACATTTACAGTTTTATGACAATGCACCAAAATATGTTCCAATATGTTTTTATGCTTTAGTTATTAATACATGATTAATACTTTGCTGACTGTCCGTTGTTGTCCATTGTTGAGAGCAACCTTACGTCGTGTCTGTGGGTTGTTCTCGACAGAACTCCGAACCGCATGAAGACGTCTTTCGGCAGCTTCGTGTCGACCGGGTCATGACTTGGTTACTGTTTTACTCAAGCCTTTAAAATGAATTATGTTAAAGCTAGGAAGGCGGCTTTCGAGATTCCTAGCAGTTTGTCCCTGGGGAAAGTCCACCGTCAGACGGACAACAATCCGGTCTCCTCTGATTGAAATGAGAATTTGTTTTAGGGGGGGAAATGTCACTCGGCGAGCTTAAACATAATAGAGGTCTAATTCTAATCTGCTGAGGAGGACACAGAGAGCAGTCGTCATTATGGAAAAAAATGTTGGGTGCGTAATTGTGATCATAAAAACGATGGTTGTGTGTGTGTGTGTGTGTGTGTGTGCGCGTGCACAGAGGAGGTCTAAAGTGGTGCAGAATAAGGGTAGAAAATCTCTGAATATTTCCTGAACTTTTGGCATGTCAGCAGCTTGCCTCTAGCCATTTTCGAAAATTCCTCATCAAGCTCAGGGTTTGGAAATAGAAAAAAAAAACAGAAGGAAGAGAATGTTCTAGAAAGGACAGCAGCATATTTAAACAGGAATGTGCTGTGTGCCAGCAGAATGCTGTTTCTTTCTCTCTCTCTCTCTCTCTCTCACACACACACACACACACACACACACACACTCTCTCGCTGGGTCTGAGGCCTGGCTGCTCTGTGTCAGAGACGTGGAACAGGCGGCATTACACAACAGGAAGTGAGGCAGGTCCCCGGAGCCTTAAGACAAATAGACCGGTTTGATCAAGTTTAGCGCTGGGCTCCCCAGAGCCTGCCTCTCAATAGTGGCGCCACTTCGCAAACACACACATACACACACGAGAAAGAGAGTGCTTACGGCTTCATCCAGCGCTCTCTTTCTCCTACAGCGCAGGCAAAATGGCCGAGACCCGGCCGTATGATGGTGTATTAATAACGCCCGAGATATCATGAGATATCTTATGATCCTGACATCCCAGCCGTACACTCTCCCATGGTACAAATTTCACTTTCAATTTTCACCTTTCCATGCTAATCCAGTTTAACACTGCATTGCTGGATGTTGACGTTTCTGAGTGCTTGCTTTATGAACCCGAGTTGGAGGGCGGGGCGACATTTCAACTCTAATTAAACTGTGACGTCACTAAATGAACCGAGAACGAACGACGGCGCGGTAGCTGGTTCAGTGAGCCAAAAAACCTTGATGCTAAGCTAGCTAGCAAACGTATTGTGGTTATGGTCGTTATAGCAACATTAGGATTTAAGGTGCGGATAAATGAATAAATCCGGTCCTGTTTTTTTTTTTTCCTCCCAAAACTGTTAATGTCTCCGCCGTCAGCGCTAATATCGGAAATTACATGACTGAACATTAGCGAACTGCCAGTGTCTCCGTCTCCATTCCGGCTAGCTTAGCAACGAATGTAAGTTGTAACAAGCTACGAGGACGAGGAAATCTCTTATTTTAATTTTTTTATTTAGAAATATATCTGTGAAAAAGGTCTAGTGATGATACCTGGCCCTTTTGGATGTAATGTACAGGACACACGATGCGTTTTATTCCCCTTATACCACATCAAACTGTCAAATCTAATCATTTCTGACATTGTTAAATGATACTAGGTTTTTTGTTAATCCAATTATTGTTAAATGTAATGATATAAAAGATCCAGTTTACACATTTTTTATTGAAGACATAGCACCATGCGTCCCAAGAATGTTAGCAAGAAGAAAAGGGAGCCGCATTCAGATCTCAGGAATCATAAATTAAGGTTGAGTGAGGTTTAATGTCTATTTATTTCCTATTTTACTTCAGTCACATGTCTTTTCTAAATGTTTTGATTGTTTTGTATGCAAAAAAATGTGATTATAGTGATGGAAATTGGTAATATTGTTAAAATATTTGGGTGGCTGGAACGGATTATCTGCATTTACATTACTTCCTATGGGAAAATGCGTTTCACAATACGAAATTTCACCTTAAGAGCTCGCCTCCGGAACAGATGAAATTCACATGCGGCGATATCGCTGTACTGATGTAACAAACCAACAATAAAATGCAAAGATAACGTGGAAATCATTTAAAAGCTTACAGAGGTTTCTATTAAATACGCAGCTGTTGATTTTAATGCTGCGTTTTTATTCGCTTGGCAAATCAAATGTGCAGCGTTAACATTAGAGTTGTGAGTTATGATTTTCCCCAGTTCTCTCTCTATTCATGGCATACATCGAGACTAAAAAGAGAGAGAGAGAGAAAAAAAGTTTCCCTGAATGCAGTGGATTCGCTCCAGGAACGCTGGTTAAAGTATAACTAAAAACAGGATCTAGGACTGGCAGTGGAGCCTTATAGAGGAGCCAAGTCTAGTCTTCAGCTGCTCATTAATGCACACACACATACACACACACACAATTCAAAGTTATCTGCACACTGTCCAGTCCTGTAATCTCCAAAAGCATGATGGAAAAAAAAAAAAAAATCTCCAGTCAGCAAAAGCAAGTTGCCATTGTTTCAGCCTGTCAAAAGCTTCCACAGAGGAGAGAACATTCCAGCACTCGGAGCCGGCGGGAGGGACGGGCCAAGTGGGATAGTGGTAAAACCAGGCACAGCCGACCACAAGGCTCTAAACACTCGCGAATACTCGCCCTCACCAAGCTTACACTGCGCTATTATTCACCATTTCTATGCCTGTAATGCACATCAATGCGACGATTCTTTCTTACGGGTTGTCTTGAGTATCTAAACGCAGACTCGTAAGCACACACTCCCGCAATAACCGCATTTGGACACAACAGTGCGAAACTATTTTTTCAGGCAAACATCATAAAAGAATGAGTGTGAAAGGTGTAACGATACTCGTATAAAAATCAGCCAATAGGATTCCAGTGGGCGTATAAATGATTTGGAGGCGGGGCCGAGCGAGTGATTGACTTTAAGGGCGCTTGGACGCGATTGCTTTGTACGAATATGTCGAATAACCATTGCTCCACCCTCCTCACTCTGCCACCGGCCAGCGTTCACACTGTTATTGTTCTCCGCATAGTATTGTTCTAGCGCATTTCCACCCTCCGATACAGCAGGTGGCAGTATGAACCTAGTTGCTTCACGAGCCGCCATTAAACTGGACAGATGAAGAGAACGAGGAAGTCGATCTTCGTGTTGCGTCTAACATTATTGCCATTTCAGAACAAAACAAAGTCGTGGGTTCCGTTCTACTTTATTAACGAGCTATTTATTACATTACGTTTACATTTGCGGCACTTGGCAGACGCCCGTATCCTGAGCAACTTACTTTTTTATCTCATTATACATCTGAGCAGTTAACGGGTTAAGCGCTTTGATTGGTGGGGTTTGAACCTGCAACCTTCCCATACTATACCAGTATACCACTATATTTGCTAACAAAAGAGTTCGCCTTCATTCCTTCAGGTGGTGATGGAAGATTAGGACACATTCCCTTTTTAGTTCTAAGTATGTGTGGCAACACGGTGGTGTAGCGGTTAGCACTGGCGCCTTGCACCTCCAGGGTCCGGGTTCGATTCCCGTCTCTGTGTGCATGGAGTTTGCATGTTCTCCCCGTGCTTGGTGGGTTTCCTCCGGGTACTCCGGTTTCCTCCCACAGTCTAAATCATCGGCGTTCCCAAATTGGCCGTAGTGTGCGAGTGCCCTGCGATGGATTGGCACCCTGTCCAGGGTGTACCCTGCCTTGTGCCCTAAGCCTTCTGGGATAGGAGTATGAGACGCACACTGATGACATCAGAGGTCAGCGACGGGCGAACAGAATGTCATTCCAAGAACATGTACAGTACTATTACATACAAAACAATAGTCCACCCTGTTCCTCTCAGTCTCAGTTTCTTTCCAAAAAAAAAAAAAAAACATGCCTTCTTCCACTCTGTGTCTTTCTCTCCCTCTCGCTTCGTCCCTCAATCTTTATCTCACTCACTCTCTCAGGCTGTCTCTCTTTCTTACTCTGCCTCTCACTCTCTTTGTCTTTCCCTCATTGTTTATATCTCAATCTGTCATTCACTCTGTCTCTTCGTCCCTTCTTGCACACTCGCTCTCCATCACTCACTCACTCACTCACCAATCTCCCATGCTCCATCTGTGTCTTTCACTCTCTCTCTCTCTCTTTTTGGCATTTAGAATCTTGCAGGATGAAACGCAGAAGCGCTGCTTGGTGGTTTCAAGGCCATGATGGAAAGTTCTAAGGAATCTGACGTTATCACTGCAAAATATTTCAAATATCCATTTTAAAACCTCTCTCTCTCTCTCTCTCTCTCTCTCTCATTTCTCCACATCTCCATCGCATCTTCTCTGACGACGCTGCCCCTTCCCTCACACTTCCTACAGCCTCTGTCCATCTTCTTGCATTAGCCTATAATATATCCAGTATGATGCATCATGTATCCTGTACATCCACCTCTTTCTCACACATTCAGCTCTTAGTCGCATGGGTTCCATCCCCCATCCCATTTTTGTCTATCCCCTCTCGAACACTTCTGGGAGACCATGGCAAGTGTTGCTGCTTCCACAATCCTTTTTTTTTTTTCCCCCCCTAGCTTTGTCACTCAGTGCGACATGTCCTGTCACATGGTCCATTCACTCCAACAGACACATGGCTAGAAACTCGCTGTTGTTGCCTCCCTCTCTTCATTTCTCTCCATCTCTCTCCGTCCCAGTGCTCTCGCCGTGGCAGAAATTGGGAAGCAGCCTCCATCTGATGCGTATCTGCCCCTTCAGATGTGTCTCAGAGCAGCAGGACGGCCATCTAGGGTCTAAAATCACGTGTGTCACGTGGGATAACGGTTATTAATGTTGTAATTCTGGGAGCATTTGGTCCGAGTGGTGTGAGAACGGAGCCGCGGTCTCTGCCGAACATAACATTTGGTTCAAGCGTGTGTCATGACGCGCTGATCCCACATTCCTTAAAGCGCACAAGAAAAATCTGGAAATACGCTTGCTAGTAGTGGCCATCGCGTAGACGCTGTATTTACATCACGACGCTGGTACACTGAGGTGTTGATTCGTTTTCTGAGGTGTTGATTAGTTTTCTCTAATAGCAGCACAGGATGCCGAGCAAATCACAGATTTATATTCATTCACTCCAAGTAATTAAAGTCTAATTAGAAAAAACATGTTACATGAATGATCATCAGTTGGAGGAGGAGTCGGAGGCGCAGTGGTTAGCAGTGTCCGGGTTCGGTTCCCACCTCGGGGTCTGTGTGCATGGAGTTTGCATGTTCTCCCCGTGCTTGGTGGGTTTCCTCTGGGTTCTCCGGTTTCCTCCCATAGACATGCAGATTCGGCTAACTGGTGTTCCCAAATTGCCCGTAGTGAGTGATAAAGGGATTGGACTGTATCATCATCAAGCCTCCTGAGATAGGCTCCAGGCCAGCGTTATGCGGCAATAAAATGAAGTCAGCTGACCACCTGAATGTACTGAATGATTTTAGGGTTATCACATCTATGGAGTTTATGGAGGACGGGGAACCATTTTCGCTAGATGTTAGATCAGAGTAGATTTTAAAGACAGGAATATGTCTGTATATTGATCGAGTTACAGCTGATCCTCCTACGCCGTACAGTACGCTACAGGATGTGCTGCAGCGAGCAGCCATGTGGCGTCGATGCCTCTTCTGAACCTGGGGATATGATTTGATGCGCTTGTCCTGAGCTTCCGAGTAGAACATTTCTTGACCTGAATGGAGCATTATTTTTGGTTTTCTCTTTTATTAGCTCCAGTAGACAGCAACATAACATGCTTATGATGTAACACACTGTTTTAATAGCACAGGATTTGGGACGCAGACAAAGAAAACGAGTGTCTGTCGGAAATTCTTTACTGCTTACATACTGGATCGGTTTTAGGGCAGGAATTTATGGTGTGTGTGTGTGTGTGTAGGTGAAGGTTTTTACTTCATTACTCTTCATTATTATTATTTATGTGGATTAAACGTCCATGTGTTTAGGTTCGAAACCTTTCCTCTTAGTAAAGCACAGAGAGGACAGCGACCACGGCGACCCCATCACGCCGCCTCTGCTAATTCATTTGAACAACATCTAGGCGTTCGTGTTTCAGTAGAGATGACACACAAGACTTCAATTAAAGCCAGGCCAAGCAGGGAATCCACAGCGGCCCTCAGCAGCCCATGCCATTGATTTACTCTCCGGCACAGACGAGTCCGGGGCCTGCCTGCCGTCCCATACCATCTGACCTGAGACCTGAACACACACTCTGAGGAGCAAACACCCTGCCTGCCTGCCTGCCTGTCTGTCTGCGCACACACACACACACACACACATTTGTTAATGCTCTGCTGATAGCACCCTCCTCCTCCTCCTCCTCCTCCCTCCTGAAAAGACGTTCCTCGGCTGGATTAGAGTTCGACATGATTACAGATTTGGTTGCAGATGCGTGTTTTGTTTACGGGGACTAAGTGACTTCTGAAAAAGGCTTTCGGCTCTGAGAGCTTTTTCTCGCCGTCTCCTCTGGGGCCAACCGTCAAGCTTTTGGAAAGAGTTAGAGAGGGAGAGAGAGAGAGAGAGAGAGAGAGAGAGACAGAGCAACTGAGACGAGGGGGAAAAAAAAAAATTGGAGTAGAATTTGTAATATGCTAAAATATTCAGCACTCCAACGAGGTGAAAATCTCTCACTAGCAAACTGAGGGAGGGGAAAAAAAAAAAAATTCAGGCGAAACCCAGGGTGTCTGGCTTTTAATTCAAAGCATCCGACCATCTTATTCATATTTAAAGGATAAGACCTCGGTGCAATAAGCGAAAGCAGCTTTGCATATGAGATCACAGCCAATTAAATAGACGGTTTCTAATTCAAAGAGGGAAGTCAAGCCAGGAATGCCTCAAAAGTTGCTTCCGAGAAAAGAAAGAAAGGAAAAAAAAAAAAGGTTGTTCTCTTAGCCTAATATACGACCTGTCCTGAGAGAGAGAGAGAGAGAGAGATTTCAAAGTTTAAAAGCAATAGACTGTTATTGTGAACGTGAACCGCGGTGGAGAATTATGACGCAGGTCTTTGGGCACAGACGGAGGTCGCCCGGTACAGACGTTATTTCATCTGTTTAAAAGGGTTCTGCTCAAATACGTCTGTGGTTCTGGAGGTTGTCATGAGCATGAAAAGCAGGTAGCCAGTGTTCAACCCGGCGCTTGCAAGCACCGCTTAGGGCTGCGAATAACAACAACAACAACAACGTTTCTCTGTGCATCACAAATACGAGACCGAAGCAGATTTACTTATGGTGATGAGCATAAAGCAGTCGGTGTAAACCAGAGATGAGCTGAGCAGCTCACATGTGCGTGCATCATAAATAAAGGTACGGGTTAACTCTGGTCCTGGGAAAACTCCCATCCAAAAGCCAGATTTCTCCTGTTATATAACAGCCACTGGGCGTGAAGACCGAAGACTCGGAGACAAGCGAAGTCAGACTTCAGCCTGCTGAACATGCTGCAGAGAAAGACACGCAGGGGAAAGCGCTATCCACCCTCTTCTGCATACATCAGCACACAGCATGGGATATTGTGTTTGTGATTGATGTGAAAAGAGAGAGAGAGAGAGATTATCCCTCCCACATACAGTATAGGGTGATGCTTAGTTTTGCCTATATCTCACAACATTCTGAAATTTTTTATCATCAACTCTTGCTTAAAATGATATTTGCAGCATATGGCAGACGCCCTTATCGAGAGGGATCGAGGGTTACGGGCTTCGCTCCAGGGCCCAGCGTAGTGCTGCTGATGTGGGGTCACTGAGCTACACATCCCAGCTCTAAACAGTGACGTGTACCATTATCATGTCATATAGGGGAGCTATTTTACTTTGTATACATTTTTTGGACAGCCTCATAGGTCACTACCATGTGTGTGTGTGTGTGTGTGTATGCTTAATAAAAACTCGTCCTGCTTTTTTTTCTT
>QMIH01000093.1:912818-926179 GCA_003987875.1 Clarias batrachus
ATATACGGAGTATTGCTAGTTCAGTTCCCAGGTGATGTTGGAAATTGATATTACCTATGGGAAAATACGTTTTTTGCAATTTGGAATTATTCAGCTCTGGAAAGGATTAAATTCGTATGCCGAGGTTGAATGGTTTAATGAAATGGAATGACATTTAGAAACCGTAGACACATATTAAGGTGTTGGTTATTTTTGCTAATTTGTAAATTTGTTGTATCAGGACAGCATCAGGGCATCATGAATGAATTCTTTGTATTTCTTGTATTCTGTGCATCGTTACACACAGTACTCTGTGCCACTGTAAACCTCCAAGAAGCGCTTTAACGCTTCATCTTGTGCTCCTGTGTGACCGATGAACAGACCCCGTGGTTGTGATTAATACGCGGACTTACAGGCTCAACCTGTTGATAATCTATAAGCAGGGAAGGAATCAGATGGCTGTCGTCTTTACAACAGACATAAATTGTTTGAGTAGTGAATAGATGTGTGGGTTCTTCATCCACCTGCTCTTGTGTATACATGCTTTCGACCATTCTCTGAATACGGACATGACGTTCGTACGCTCAGATACATCCTCCTCGTCCTAGCGTGACTAATACTACGGCCCACGTGGAGCGACCCTAATGTCATGACCCTGGACTGGACCCGAGACATTCGGGGACACCTGTCAGTTCATCGCCATTAGACCTTTCCATGAACTTGAGACGTAGCGAGACAAAGACAGAGGGAAAACAATTCCACGGACACGACGGAGCCCGGGGAGGGACGGACGTCTGCGGAGTAAGTCCAACGATTTGTGACGGATGCCGACGAGGCACGAGACAAAAATCTCGCCTGGAACTCTCGAGTACTCTCAGACACGGGAGGAAGAGGGACACTTAGGATTCCCATCATGTTTGCGGGTCGAGTGAGGAAGCGCTTTGTCACTGCATCTCTACAGCTGGGGATTTGGAACAGCTGACATACTCGGTGCGCGCCCATTTGGCGACTGTCTCCTAGAGGCTCGAACATTTGCATGTGTCTGTAGACCCTTGATACTGCTCCACTTCCAAAGAACACAAATGCGCTGCAGGAATGGGAACAATGAGTGCAGTTTGTCTCAAATACGCTCACACACACTCTTTTGTGTTTTTCCCAGATGCACCCTCTCTTTAGAAACTATTACACAAAAGCTGCTCTGAATGTAGCTTTTTAAATAGCGGCATCAATCATCAGTGCAGGGTTATATAACTCTAATGGTGTTAAATTAACTTTAACCGTCTTCCTTTAAGTCGACTTGGTGCACTAATTAAGAGTTTCACAGTAATTTGAGGTCTCTGTCGATGATGTTAAAAAAAAATGAAACAAAACATGATTTCATATCCTGACATGTGAATATTAGAGCCTGTATTGTTTAGTCAGTCTTGGGGAAAAGAAAAAACACCTCACACACCAGAAGATTCGGCACATTTGTGGTGTTCACAGCTAATGTTTTCTGTTTGTGACTTCATTTTCAGTGTCATGGAGATGACGGATGTTTGACTTGCAGTCAGTGCCAAGTGTAATTTTAGTCATATGCAATCTTTTCTCAGTAATTTACCATCAAATCTGAGGGTTTTGTTGACATCCTTAAGAGTTTTCTCACTGTAGCGTTACATTACAGCGGTACCTCAGCATATGATTTTAACCCGTTCCGGAGGAGAGTCCTTAAGGTGAAATTTCGTACTGCGAAACGCATTTTCCCATAGGAAATAATGTAAACGCAGACAATCCGTTCCAGACACCCAGACTGGGAAATTGGTAATATTGGAGAAAAATAATAATAGCAAATGTTAGCTACCCATGGTGATATGTCTTCACTAAATCTTGCACAAAATGCAAAAAACAATACTTAGACTCGCTTTTCTTGGCTTTCCACTGACGCAAACAAGTTTTGAACGGCTCCTGGACATACACGCAACTTAGCCGACGTTCGGTTCGGTCACTCGTATGCAACATCCCATTTCTTAAGACAAAAATGTTTGAGTTGGGGTGTTCGTATGCCGAGGTTCCACTGCAATAATAATAATAATAATAATAATAATAATCTATTATTTCTAATTATTAATAACTTTTACTATGGTATAGGTACCTTGGTATACAGTATAATACCACGGTACTTATTTGCTGAAATAGTACACTACGGTACAGGATTGTACCATGGTACATACTTTGGTACAACGGTACATGTACTATACTATGGCACATGGCTCTACCATATACGGTAGTATGGTAATTTGTCACACATACATACCAGGATTCTGTGAAAAATATGTTATACATGTTTATGTCCCTTAATTGTACTATTTAGATCGTTCAGTACTATTGTTTATATGTAACACTATTAAACACCATATATTGGTGAAACGCTTAGTATTATTTACAATAGTATGATACTGCCTGTACTACTATACTGTACCCTACCAGTACTATATACCAACATATCTAATGATTAATATTATAAGTTTGTGTTTATGATCCGCGGTGTTCACCAGAGTATTGTGATACACACCATAGCCCTACCACAGTACCCACTGAAGTATTCTATAACTACGTCCTATAGAGCGGACCATATACTGTACCATACTGTAGTAAAATTTCACATTTTCATAACATCCTGCAGGAAAGTTATTTTTGCTGCGTTCTAAGGGTGTCATGTTCAGCAGGTTTTGTGGGGACAGAAACGTTTCACTCTTCTGGTTTTCGCCATCAGCAGATTTTATGTTTAGCTAAGTGTAAGAGTGCAAACTTGGTTAGACAAGAGACTCTTCTCAGAAATTTACCAACACATCTGAGAGAGATGATGATATTCCTGGACTGATTTAACCTTTATATTGTTCATTTAAAAGTTTCAACAGCTATATTTTAGCCAATTAGCTGCTAAGCTAATTTGGTCACATTTGAATGCACAATTAGCTGCTAAGCTAATTTGGTCACATTTGACTGCACCAAGGTTAAGTTTTAGGTATTCCCACTGAGACACTGATCATTTCTCTTGACTGATGTTACAGTAGTTTACAAGGTTTAACAGCAATGTGAGAGCTAAACACCTGCTTTAAGTAGCCAACTGATCGTTGTTTTCATGTTTACAAGTGATCACAATTTTAACAAGCTATACTGTATAAATAACGAAAAAGTTTTATCTGTATATTGGTCAGAATGATATCTTTACGTTTCATACATTGAAAGCACCACTGAATACACCAGAAACCAGTCTCGGAAAAGTTTCTGTCTGTATGTCTGTATGTCTGTCCAGCCAGATTTCGTCACAGCATCACCCAAAACTAGCTGAACAGAATTTAATGAAACTTTGCCAATCATTTGTCTGAGGTTAAGCCCTCGCCATGAATAAAATCAAAATGTTGAGTAAAAGTGATGTTATGAACAGGTATTAAACTTAAAAATTAAAATTTAATTTTCACATACACAGTGATACACAGTACGATATGCAGTGAAATGCTTAGATGACCGCCTGTGACCTTAAAATAAAGACTATTAATAAGGAATAAATATAAAAAAAGAATACTAATTCAAAGTAGGAAAGAATAAAATATCTGTACAGTACAATATATACATATATGTATATTTTGTACAAAATATATAATATAGTTATGTGTGGGATTTAATAATCTACTTTAAAATAATCTACTAATGCGCTACTGTCTCAATGTAAACACACACCTGCAGCAACAGATATTAATTAGAAAAGATAAAGTGAATATTTTTACTGGGATTAGTTCATAGGCGTCAGATACTCAACCTTACAGAATGTGATTTCTGTGTATTAATAAGTGAGACAGAGAGTTCTGCTGTACAGACAGACACACAGACATGAATGTGGACTTCAACCTGAAATAATAATAATAATAATAATAATAATAATAATAATAATAATAATAATAATAATATCACTGATTACATTAAAGATCAGCAGATTATTTTAAAAAAATAAAAAACCTGTTTGTTAATTGCGACACTGGCTGCAGATGGACACCTGTGTTTACTCTCCATCCTGCTGTCTGTCTGTCTGTCTGTGGTTTGGCTCCTCTGCTAAAGCAAACAGTGGAGAGAAAGGTGAGCACAAATGAGAAATGTGTGTTAGAAGAGAACAGGAAGTGTAGATTGTGGCAGGGGGAGAAAAGGGAAAATAAAATATGTTAAGAAGAGAAATAAACAGGGTCAGAGAGAAGAAGGCTCGATCTTTTTTCCCCCCATCTCTCTGAGCAGGTGTAGGAGAGGAGGAGAGGAGCCCGAGGCTGTGGCTGGCCTGAGCTGCCCGGCTCCCAGGAGCACTCTTAATTCTGACGCCCATTCATCACACTCCCTCACACTTCATCTCACACACACACACACACACACTTCCATGAGCTCACTGCCTTCTCTCTATCTGTTTCTTGATCCTTCATTGCAAAAGAGAAGGAAAAATAAAAAAATAAAAATAATAATGCAAAAATGCTACATTTGGAAAAGAGCCCTAAGATGACAAAGAAAGAACACTGAACTGGAACAAGGGCTGGAATGGAAAAATGCGTGCAAGGTCATGCAGCCCTTCCCTTCCCCGCTGGCACATACAGTCTGCAGGCCAAAATGAAAACAAGCCTGAATCAGCGAGTCGGCCTAGCCGAATCAGAGCGGCGCTGCTGCAGACTCCACCCATTTCCTGAGGTGAGCACAAACCATTAACTCTTTAACCGGCACAATTTTATAACTCACTCCAGCTGAGACTTTGGCCTCGCTCTGCACGGACACAGACACGGCGGGAATCTGACATCAGAAGGAAGTGAGCAGTAATTAAAGCCAACGTGTAGACAGGTTGCGTGCTCGAATGGTACGGGATGCGTTCAAGTCAAACGGGGAGTCGTGCTGAAATTTCTGCCGAACGAAGGCGTGAAAGCATCCGTCAGGACTTTAAGCGCAGTACGGTGATGAGACTGTCAGCCGCAGTCAAACATTTAAACGATGCAAACGTTTTAAAGAAGTGAATGTGAATGACGTGACTCGGAGGCAGGTGCACGATTCCATGCGCATTGTAACGGCTGAGTGGAAGACAGCCGGAAAACTTTCTACCTTGACGTGTCCAAGCACTAGTGTAACACAGGATTATATAGAGACATAAAGGGAGTTTTTAACTCTCATAACTGTGTTCTGTTATCCTGCACAATCAAAAGTCCTGGAATGACTTGAACACCCCGTAAACTCTTTTAAAAAAAAAGAGTATAGACGTTAAGACTCGCATGGAAAAGAAAGTCCTTATGGTAATAACTTTCATGTTGCTTTTACAACTGTAAATAGATGAATTGTAGATATTGGGGGAAAGTGTCACATTTTCAGTGGCGCCATTTTTATTTTATTAAAATAGTGTTAAAGTATTTAGATATTATATCAATTCATCCATCCATCATCTATACTGTTGGAGCCTGTGTAGGGTCGCAGGGTGACTGGAGCGTACTGTAACACAGGGAACTTGGGGCACAGGGGAAGGTACACACTGGATGGGATGCATATCTGTAGACCGTGGGAGGAAACCGGAGTACCCAGAGGAAACCCCAAGAGCACCGCGCATTAGTTATCACATATTCCATCACAGAAGTTAGATCACATGTCCTGCGGACGTACATCGTCTGCAAGCGCAGTACAGGCCCAGGATGTCCGGAAGCAAGTGTATGAAGCTGGTAAGATGCACCAAGTAATAACAGATAACGGACAAAAGTGAAAAGAGTCGGGAGAATGGATCGAGGTGGAAAAAGATGTCAGACATCGCTCGCTCTTATAACGTGAATCGCTCAACCATCAGCACGATTCTAAACGACAAGGACAAGAGCATGGAACATGTTAGGTTTTATACTGTGTATAGCCACGTGTGTCACTATCCTAGTACCTAGACAACGTGTGTTGGACTTACGAACAACGTGTACTTATGAACGAGCTCTCGGAACAGAACTCATTCGTCCTGTATGTAGGAGACTCACTGTATTAGTTTGCTTTTAGGGGTTAGAATGACTTTGACGAGATGTCATCAGAACTACATCGACTACATGACAACGGGACGACGTCGAATATAAGCCACTAACACAGTGCTGCAAAAACGAACTCAAAACAATATTAATACCCGAGCGGGACTTGAACAGCGAGAACACTTAGCACAAGAGTGCTTACCACTGAACCACCAGGGAACGCGCTGTCGATGATAGTAAATGCACAGACGTAACAAGAGCAGCACACACACACACACACACACACACACACACACACAAAAAAGACAAAAACAAAAAAGAAATCGGAAATTAGCAAAATATTAAATTGGAAAGCTGCCAAAAGTGTTAAAAAAAAAAAATCAAGTAAAAAACCATATGTGAGATCGGTTCTGTAAAACCAGACAGTTTGGATGCTGTGCAAACACCGTATGATGGTGCAGTAATCTGTGAGGAAATGAAACAGAGAGGCAGCATTACAACACCAAGAGATGAGTGCTGATGTGTTTAGACGGAATTTTAGACTCCGTTAGAAACTTAAGGGATCATGGATGTAGTCGGTTGTAACAAATGTGCCAAATAAAGGTTCCACAATGTCATTTGATCAAAGTCATGATCTATAGAGCTTTATCCTGTATACAGGGCCGCGGGGGGCCTATCCCACGAGACACCCTGGAGACCACGCGCAAACTGGGAATTTGACCAATCAGCCTAATCTGCATGTCTTTGGACTGGGGGAGGAAACCGGAGTGCCCGGAGGAAACCCACCGAGCACGGGGAGAACATGCAAACTCCATGCACACAGACCCCGAGAAGAGGGAATCGAACCCAGACCCTGGAGGTGCAAGGCGACGGTGCTAACCCACTACGCCTCAAAACAGCTTTGTCCTGAAGTTGGACGTCATTGCAGTATCGTTACATTACTATATTATTACAACGCTCATCAAATTGTCAAAAATCAAACTGAACATCAAATTTAAAAAAAAAAAAAGAAAGAAAAGAAAGAAAGAAAAGAAGAAAAAAAAAAGAAAACCATTCAAACAAACTAATAGAATGATTAACTCATCCAAGGCTACAGCTATTTCACAAAAATGAGAAAATATTAAATAAATAAATAAATAAATAAATAATATAAAAAAGTGTGTGACTGGGAAATGCAGAGCTGTGTGCTTCAGCCAGTGGCACGTCGTCTCTCAGGACCAACAGTGCCGCTGTTTACATGTTCAACTTTTCATCTCCCATGTATCCATTACTCCCTCCAGAGAGAGCCTCAGATACTGCAGGCAGTGACACAGCAACTGACTACACACACACACACACACACTTGTGCACACACACACACACACACACACAGCTACATGACAGCAGGCTGGGAGAGCTGATTAAATGCTTTCACTCTATACGAGTGTTCGCTGCGTGTGTACACAGTAACTTACTGAAGGTGAAATACGAGAATCATGTGTTCGGAGTGCTGCTGAGCTTCTCCATGACAGACACGAGCGCCGCTCAATCCAGGGGTTGTTTTAAAAAAAAAAAAATACAGAAGTGTCTTTTCAGTCTGGTCTCTACCCGTAGTGAAACCAGACGGGTGGATCAGGGTTCGGATGGGAGGGGGAGGATCGAGATCAGTGCATCGATCGCGAGAGTTCTTCTTTAAAAAAAATCGATCAGAATAGAAGATTTATCGACGCGGTGTGCTTATCTTTTTATCGATAAGATGTGAAATAATACTGAGGTGCAGGAGCTCTACTGCGCCTTCTGACATCGGCGCCTGCCTACCATCAGTTTCACTCCTGCACACACACACACACACACACACAAATCGGAGAAAGAATAAAATGTGCATTATAAATGATGTACGTTATCCTTCATAGATCAGAAACCAAAGAGAGAACCGTCTCAAATGATTGATCCTACAACAAGAAAGATCAAGACGAGCATCCTGATACAGAGTCTGGGATTACTGACTATAATACAAGGTGCGTTCAAGTCAAACCAGGACTTGTGATGACATTTCTTGCAAATGAAGGGGGGAAAAAAAAACTCAGTAAAACATTTGAACGGTCTAAAGGTTTTAAAGAAGGCCGTATGTATGTGAATGACCATCCCGACCGTGGAGTCGATTCCGAGATCGTTCAGCAAGTTGAACGCCTGATCCTGGTCTGTGTGAACTGCACTAACTAACTGAACTAATCCTGTACAGTCCTAACCTCGCTCTAAGCCATTTCTACAAATTTGGGCCATTTAGGGAGTTCCTGGGAGGCCGGCGTTTCAGATGTGGATCAGCCAGGCGATCCTGTGAAAACTTTCTACCCTGATGGTGTCCAAGCACTAGTGTAACACTGGGATAAGTGCATTAGTGTATCATGGGATTATATAGAGAAATAAAGGGAGTTTTTAGCTCTCATAACTGGGCAATGAAAGGTCCCGGTTTGACTCGAACGCCACTTTACATGTGAATATTACAGATCGGATCAGGATACAAGTCTTGGTATTTCATGTTACAGGATCAATAAGAAACTCAGCGCTATCACTGATCGAAAACTGTCTTGAGTCGCCATGGTTACTCATGGATAAGTTTGACATGTCAAGATATGCAAATGCCTGTTTTGCCCAATTTTACCACAAATCCGATGGATTCACTATAATTCATTCCTTTATTTTGATCATGATACAGTGGATTCTTGAGCAGATCCCAGGAGCACGAGGTGTAAAGCGGGAACACACACTGAACAGGAAGTCAAGCTGTCAAACACATAGCGCCGTTGGTTTTCACACTTTTGTGTTTTCAGGAGGAAATCACAGAACCTGGAAGAAACCCACACAAAGCCTAGGAGAACATACGGAGGTCCACACAGCCGGGCAGTAAACCCAAGTGACCCAAGCTCAGGATCAAACGGAGGACCCTGCAGCTGGAAGGCTGCGACGCTAACCGCTAATTAGCTAAAAGCAAAGTTTGCTCTTGGACATCACAGCGGTGTTTATGCATCGAAAGCACCGAGGACTTTGGACACCGGGGGTCACCTGACACATGGAAGTTTCAAACCAAAGTCAAACCTGCTGGGTTAAGAGCCGTGACTAGGAATGAACATCTGGCAAAAAGCCAAGCGATTCAGAGCCAGGCGTTAGTAGTCACTACATCACTTTGCTTCTCATTTGCTTAAACTACTCGTAAGTTTTTTTTTTATTTTATTCTTGCTCACATTACAACCCGCCCACATCGTGTCACTTCCTGTTGTGATCACACGCCTCCAGCTTCTTTACCAGAAACAGGATGTGGTGAAAGTTCTCCCGTGTTCACTGTACACTACCTACTCCACTTATCAGGCCACACTCCTCCAGAGCGCGCACACACACACACACACACAGCTATCAGGTGTTGATTTTTTTTTTTACTGTGGAAAGCACTTTCCTTCCCCCTCTCTCTCTCTCTCTCATCACCCCGAGTGTCAGAGGCTTTTGCTGCGCTGTCCTCCACTTTCTGGGATTGCTGGCTTGGATTTCTCCCCGAGGCTTCTTAGAGTGTGTGTGTGTGTGTGTGTGTGTGTGGGGCTCAGGCACGGATCACTCAGGGCAGGTAGACTCCTCTGTCCTCGTCTGCACTACCTCGCCTCCAAACCTGGCAGCCACCCAAAGCTCACCTCACCTTATTACTCAAATTCCCTCACACTGACTTGGCAAGAGAGACAGGCAGGAAACGGAGAGGAAAAGATGTGGAGTGATAAAGAGAGAAGAGTTGCGCGGAAGATAAAGGTATCCGTGTGTGGCGAGAAGGAAAAGAGAACGAGTGTGTTTGAAAGAGATGTGTCTTTGTGTGCTTTTCCTCAATTAGCCCGAGCACGGCGCTGCCCCCGGACCCCTCCGTCCGTCCCTCAGCAGCACTTCACCTTCCATCTGCCACTCACCCACACTGCCATATCTCCACAGGCCAGAGCAAAACAGCACAATGACTCTTAATTGATCAAATATAAAGTCATTAAGCGAGCTGGCAGTGTTGTGTGTGTGTGTGTGTGTGTGTGTGTGTGTGTGTGGGTGGGGGGGCACATTAAGGGGAAGCAGTCTCTGCCAGATTGATGAGCGATTCTTTCTCAGTGGTAGCAGACTCTGCTAAATGACTGCATGTGGAGAACACTGACCCCCCTACTGCTCAGTACTGGTACAGCCCAGATTGGCATTTTGGGCCAGAACCAAGAGTGAGAGTGTCTCTGTGCAGGTCCAGAGAGGAGACGGTCAGGCATCACTACGTATTGATCTCTTTGACCAGGTAGGCGTTATAGTGGAAGGAGAGACACAGAGACACAGAGAGAGAGACACAGAGACACAGAGAGAGACACAGAGAGAGAGAGAGAGAGAGAGACTATATGAAATAGTTGTCGTGTACCTCTTCATAGATGCTCTACATATATCTAATATAAAACATGCACTTCTGTCAGAAAGGGAAGACATCTCTCTCTCTCTCTCTCTCTCTCTCTTTTATATCATCAGATCAAACCTGACTCACTCAAACCTGACTTTTTCTCAGCAGTGACTCTCTCCCTTTAACCTCTCTCAGTACTGACACTCTGTCTCTCTCTCTCTCTCTCTCAGTACTGACTCTTTCCCTTTAACATGACTCTCTCCCAGTATTGACTCTTTTTCTTTAAGATGACTCTTTGTCAGTACTGACTCTTTCCCTTTAAGATGACTCTCTCTCTCAGTACTGATTCTTTCCCTTTAACATGACTCTCTCAGTACTGACTCTTTCCCTTTAACATGACTCTCTCAGTACTGACTCTTTCCCTTTAACATGACTCTCTCTCTCTGTACTGACTCTTTTTTAAGATGACTATCTCTCTCTCAGTACTGACTCTCTCTCTCAGTACTGACTCTTTCCCTTTAACATGACTCTTTGCCTTTAACATGACTCTTTCCCTTTAACATGACTCTCTCAGTACTGACTCTTTCCCTTTAACATGACTCTTTGCCTTTAACATGACTCTTTCCCTTTAACATGACTCTCTCAGTACTGACTCTTTCCCTTTAACATGACTCTCTCAGTACTGACTCTTTCCCTTTAACATGACTCTCTCTCAGTACTGACTCTTTCCCTTTAGGATGACTCTCTCTCTCTCTCTCTCTCTCAGTACTGACTCTTTCCCTTTAACCTGACTCTCTCTCCGTCAGTACTGAGAGAGGGAGAGTCAGTACTGAGAGAGAGAGTCAGTACTGACGGAGAGAGAGTCAGTACTGACTCTCTCTCTGTCAGAAAAACAGAAAAAACTCTCTCTCGAATCCGAAATACTCTCTCCATCTACCCTGACTCTCTCTCCCTCTAACCTCACTCAATACTGACTCTCCATCTACCCTGACTCTCTCCGTCAGTACTGACTCCCTCCTCCGTTTAACCTGAGTCAGTACTGTCTCTCTATCTCAGTACTGACTCTCTCCCTTTAACTTGACCCTGTCTCTCAGTAATGACTCTCTCTCAAATCCGATATACTCTCTCCATCTAACCTGACTCATGCTCTCTCTCTCTCTCTCTCTCTCTCCAACCTGACACTTCATCTTTGTCCCTAGTGGTCCTAAACCCTGTGTGTGTCTCTTGTGTGTCTCTGCACTCCCCCTCCCGGAATCTGCTGGATGAGGTGATACAAGCTGCTTTTAATCCTGCCTCGCTTTCCCTCTAGTTAATTTGAATCCCCCTGGTGCAGGATCTCACTCAGGCTCTTTCTCTCTCAGACCGAGTTCTCTCAGGGCTAGTTAGCAGTCCTCAGAGCACCGCTGGGATGATACCCGCCTGGCCGCTGTCACTCTAATTGCCGCGAGCGTGGCTGGCTCCCCGTGAGACAAGCCGTGTGAAATCCTGATATGATATGTGCCATTAAGTAAAATGAAAAATCCTTGTGTGGTGCAGACAAGCGCCAGCAGCCCGGGCCACGCTGGCCTCCGGTCCCCGATACGGTCTAAATTACACCAGGAGAGAGAGAGAGAGAGAGACTGAGAGACGGACAGAGTGTAGGAGAGACTGACGAGGAGAAACAGTGAGAAAGAAGTAAAAGAGGAGCTCAGAGAGTGATGAGAGACATATCGAACAAAAGAAAAAGAAGGATAGGAAGAAAGAGAAGGGGTATGGGAGAGGGCAGGGAAAGAGACTAACAGGCAAAAAGAGAAGAAGATGAAAGAAGTAGACAAAAGAGAAGGGGAGGAAAATAAAGACAGAGAGCGATTAAATTGAAAAATTGAAGAAAACAATGATTTCTATAGTGGACACTTGAAGAAACTTTAATCTGGCATTGAGGGAAATGAGAGAAAGAGCATGCAGAGCTTTCTATAAAAAAAAAAATACAGGAAAAAAAAAACCCAAAAAAGAGCAATCAAATTCTGGAAACACCTAAAAGGGACCTCATCATAACCTCGTCCAAGTGGTTCTGATTTACCACCGCTCCACAACACCACCATCACACACTAACACACACACCGTCACACACTTCTAACTCAAAGACTCAGGAGCAATCCTCCCCCCCAAAAAAAAAGGAAATAAAAAACTCAATTAGACTGAGCTAAATGACACACTGACTGGAGGCGATCAGGTCTGTGTGTTATTGGGAAACGTACAGTACAGTGAGACAGGCAGATCTGATCCAACACTGACCAACATCTTGACCATTTACAGACTCAGTATGCGTGGCTCGGACATCGGGACAGGGAGACACGGACAGTCCTGCTGCACTTCTTCACTGAGCAAATACATACATACTGTATACACACACTCGCACTGAATTCTTCACCAAACTCAACAAAATCATCCTCACTTAACTTTCCCCAACAAACTGCCCCACCTACTGGGGAGCACAAAGCACAAAGATGTAGGTGCACACTAGCAGCCCAGTACACACACACACACACACACTAATGGACAGTGAGTGAGCACGTCATCCAATATACACACACATACTGTACGGTGCACACGCACAATTCTCAATTCTGAAACAAAAAACTTTGTATTCTGTATTTGTGTTAGATCTACACCACCAGTCAAAAGTTTGTACACCCCTTCTTCTAACTCCATGGTCGATCCTGATTTGTATTTCCTTCTACATTCTAAACAATACTGAAGGCGTTTATCCAAAACACACAGTAATCTCCTCTGAACAGTTGATATTGAGATGTATATCTGCTACTTCTGCTCTGTAAAGCTTCATAACGGCTCTAATCTGAGGTGCTGGTTGTTAATGAGTGATTTCTGAGGCTGGTGACTCTAAATACTGAGACAATACTGTTCTTGTAAGAACTGATCATGACCAGCTGACCAGCTTACTTAATTACCTAATGCCATCGGTGTTATTTCATAAAAGTAAAAATAAATAAATAAATAAATAAATATTGATATAT
>QMIH01000093.1:926605-937737 GCA_003987875.1 Clarias batrachus
TATATATATAGAGAGAGAGAGAGAGAGAGAGAGATGTAGGTGAGGTGACGTAGGAGAGATGAGTCGTTAAGGGGACAGAAGATTCTCTCCTCACTTCCTCCTCCATCTTCTACATCACTAGATCTCTCTCTCTGTCTGTCTCTCATTCACTTGCTTATAAAACTTAACCCCTTTCACATAGACATGTCCTCTTTCTGTCCCCCAGACATTTCCCTCCTTCAGTCTTACTGCCTTCCTCTCCAGCTGTTCTCCAGCCGCCGCTGTGTTGTCTGTAAAGCAGCCAGCGCCCTCTGTCTGCAGCTGGAGGGAAGCTCTTCACACCGCTCACTTCAGCAGAAAAAGCCACAGCCTCAGTGCCGTGTGAGGGCCGTGTGAGGGACTGAGGCTTGCTCAAGCTGTTGTCTATCGTTCTGCCTCAGACTCTCCTCAGTCCTGACATTGCATACGAGATGCTCTGCGTGATCGTCCGGCCCACGCCATCATCCAGGCGTTCAAGTGCTAAAATCACAGGATCCGATTTGGTTGCCGCTCACACATCAGCGCGAGAGCCGTTTGTCGTCTCTGCTGTAAAAAGATGCAATCAGCTGCAATCGGGATAACAAGCCGGGACTGGCTGAGTGTTTCGCCGAGCGCCTTCGCACTATCAGCATGAAGGACTTCTCGTTTTTCAGCAGCGTGGCATTTTAACTGTAATGGACGTGACGGCATCCTGTAACTTTACACTCTCTCTTTCTATTGCTCTGCACGCTTACACATGACACTATGAGGATATGATACGATATTGACACCCACGCTGTCATAAAAAAGATCGTATAGTCACAGGGGTGGGTTCTGTATCACTAACCCACACAATTGCTATTCAATGTAATGCGTAACGTCAGGTCTCCTTTCCTTAAAGGTCCCATATTAACGCAGGTCTCAGAGCTTCCCCAAAGTCTGTGTTCATGCTCCTGCTGAACTACACCTCAGATAATGCTTTACCTCTTACTTCAACATCCCTTTATTATTTCACTCCTCCTACAAACACACCGTTTCAGTGTCTATGGTAATGAGCTACTGCTGAGCCACGCCCACCAGAGAACAGCAAACGACAAACATCTTATCTAGCGTGTATTTCTACATCACAAAAAGTGTGTTTTTGACATACAAGTAAACAACAGTATACATCATACACTTACGTAGTATGCAACAAAAAAAAAAGCGATTTAAATTCAAGTCAATCTGGGATTTGTGATGAAATTTCTGGGGAATGAAGACGGAAAAAACGATCGACATTGACGGAAGAATTCAAGCACAATACGCTGATGAGACGTCTTAGTAGTAAAGCAGTAAAACATTTAAAGGGTGCATCGAAATGGGACGATCCCAGCTGAGGTGGCTTGGAGCCCACCGCAGTCGTTTCTATAACCATTCAGTGAGCGAAACGCCTGATCCTTCAAAATCAACAGATAACACGTCGCCAAACTTGCAGAAGAGGCGCATTCATTCACCCACACCACTCGCACATTACAGGAACTCAGCGAGGAGCTATTTCCACATCCCTCGTACAGTCCTGACATCGCTCCAAGCCATTTCCACATGTTTGAGGTCTTTACAGGGGTTCCTGGGAGGCCAGCGTTTCAGATGTTAAGCAGGCAAGTCCGATCATACTGAGAAAACTTTCTGCCTTATAGAGGGGATTGTCTGGAGTGTTCTGTTAATCTGTACAATCAGAAGTCCCAGTTTGACTCGAACACCCCATGTGGTTATGATGCCCTCTTTTGTTTAGTGAAGGTGTTCCAATGTTTAACAAGTATCTGGATTTGTCTAGGGGAAAAAAAAAATATATGAATTTTTAATAAAAGGAAGATTTTTTAAATGAATATGTTTAATGCTTTTATTTGATTCACCCATATGATGCAATGTAAATGTAATGTAATATAAAATAATGTAATATAACATAATCCCAACACATTCCTATTCATTTATTACTAAGACGCCCTGATCCAGAGTGACTTACATTTTATCTGAGCAGTTGAGGGATTTGGGGGCCTTGCTCAAGATCTGGCAACCCTGACTGAACCGTTTCACACCTGATCATGTTAAAATCACATGGCATGCACAGATGGAGCCATCATATACCGAGTGTTTGGGGAGGGTCTTGTTATCACGCCTGCGTTGGCGTGGTGATGGCGGTGACGATGTGGTGATGCAGGGGGGGAATGGTGTGTCGCTGGACTGCGCCGACACAGTGAGTGTGATGAAAGGAGGGATTTTTTTCGGCCCCCCCCCTAAGCACCGGTGTAGACAGACGAAGCTTGGAGATACTGAAAGGACGAGACGGTTAAACAGCGTCTAGAGCCGACACTGAGGGATAAGAGTAGAGCTAATAATCTGCACTCTCTCTCTCTCTCTCTCTCTCTCTGTGGCGTTGCACTGTACACAATCTGATGCTGGTGTCTAGAGCTGTGGTTAAGAGCGCTACTGGCAACACAAGCTCAGGAGTAGTCGAGACTTAAGGGAATGAGAGAAGACCGAAAATCCTTTTAGACGCCAAGTCTTTCGATCAGCTTGGGCTTCGTTCTCGAGTGATCAAGCCGTTTTCTAGACGAAAGGAAATACTTCATCTCAACAGCAGGTGCTGGCCGATGCAATGCTGGTTTGTCTTGATGACTTCACCATAATAAACCGCAGCCACTTCACCATGATATGCTGGCACACCGTCTCCTCACACCTCCAGGGTTGGGGCTTTGAATCCTGCGTCTGGTCCGTTTCCTCCGGTTTCTTCCCTCAGCGCTGAAGGCTGATTGGGCTTTCAAAATCGCCTGCAGTGTGTGTGTTTGTCCTGTATTGGGTTGGCACCTCATCCAAATATAGGTCACACAAGTCTTTATCTTAATGCACAATTTGCACTACTTCATGTCATAATTAATATGCACCATTGTGTGTGTGTGCGCTGTTTCATGTTCAGTTTCACTGAATCATTCCCTAAACGTTAGGACTCATAATATACACTCTCCACTCCACATGCTCCCTGACGATAGCTTTTCTGAAATCTTTCCGTCCATTGCTGGCTTTCACGCCGTCTCTGTTTGCTGTCTGGACTTTATGTCATCGCTATAGGTGCATCACTGAAGCGTGAGAAGTGGATTATTTCTCTATACTCGCTGCCAAAACGGTGAAAAAGTGAATTTTCAGATAGGATCATAGGACACCATTTTTCACAATACTTAGTGCTTCTTATCTCCTGATCCATGCTTCGTTTTTGTAAATATTCTCACAGGTGTAGATTTTTTATCAGATAAAAAAAAAACACATTTGCTACAGTAAACACAGTTTCATGCCCTTCTATGCACGTAGTGTCGGTTACTTTTTTGAATTTGAATTCAAATCTTAACGGTCTTAACTGTCATTCAGATGAAACTCGGCTGATTTAGATTTCAAACCTGACAAAGTGTATTATACTAAAATGCTAAACTGTTAAGACACTGCAACCTGAATTTGACATGGTTACGGACACTACAGATTCTTTTGAGAATTAATTTCAGCAACAATTTTTACAGATCATATGCGTCTAGATGTTTACACCAATTTTAATATCGATTAAAAAAATATGAATAATTTGCATTTTAAATGATTATTGTTTGAAGCGAGACAATAGAACACTGAAAATGGGCATTTTTTGGGACTCGTATAAAATCATCTCTCCAACTCGGCTGAGGTTAGCAACTTTTAGAAAAGGATAGAAATGTTTAGGGATCAGGATTAGGGAAGTAGCTTATTTGACATACATTTTCTGTATTATATGTATAACTATATATATAAAAAAAAACAAAAAAAACAGCACCAATGCTGTTTTGTCCATCTGTACTGAAAACATGGCATTGATGTCTCAGTGAAAAGCTTTGAAGGCCGGGTTTGATTCCCACTCAATGTCCAAAGCACAGAGAAAATGGGAGCGATGAATCAGGAAGGGCATCCGGCGTAACCATGTGCCCATTCGACAGGAGCAGCCGAAAGACTCTAAACACTGTATACTGATGAGAAAACGACCCTGAAACCATATGTGGCCAGAAAAATGTCCCAAGACTGAGACAAGTCTGAGTCAAAACCAAGTCACTACCGAAAACATTTCAAGAGCGAACTGCAGTGCGACAGATGTCTGATCCTGAATCATCCAGATGCTCGACGCTGCACTCTGACTCACGGATGCTGAAGTCACCATGAAGCCTGTCCTGTTGCTCAACCCACTCTCACTCACAATCTCAACTGCAATACGGTTCGTGTTGCACCTGTATGCTGGAGTGAATTATAATCCCGCGGTCTATCTGGTGTCCTTTAATAGAGGACAGGTTTCAATCCGAGTCCAGAGTTGTCGTGTCAGGGAGTTTTTCCTCGCTGATGTCACGTCTGGTTTCGCTCATTAGGGATCAAAGTCCACATCTGGATTTCTGTGATGACTGTCTGTGAGTACAAATGACTTTACTTAAACACACAGTGACACACCATCCTTCATTACCAAGCGACTGATACGGTATAATATATAGGATGTGATATTCATACTGATGCACATTGATATGGATGTCGTAAGTTCAGAAATATCCATCGAACATCAGCCAGTGGATGATCATATTACAGGAATAACTCATTCCTGGTCCATTTGAAAGTTCCAAGAGCAATACGTTCTACTTGCATTAGTTTAACCATGTTGACTAAATGATTTTTTTTTTATTTGTGTGTCGAATAGGTTTAATATTGTTTGTTTAGTCATTTTTTAATCTTGTAAACTATTTCTAGTTTTATTAAATAAAAAATATCATGTTTCGCTTGCAGTTTCTTTTACAAACACCATCAAACTTTAATATCCTCATATACGAAATGTGCACACACGGCGATGTGGTATAGTTCAGCGTGTTAAAAACAGAAAAAGCACAAGGATTAAAGGCTTAACAGCTTCCAGAGGGGGAAAAAAGAAAGAAAGAGAACCGAAACTAGGAGAAAAAGCGTAGAAAAAGAGAAAGAGTGAAAACGAGAGAGAGAGAGAGAGAGAGAGAGAGAGAGCGAGCTAGTAATAATGTAAGACTGATGACTGATGTAATGAGACAGAATTTCACGGTCTCTTCTCCATTCCTGGCTCCTGAGCAGCGCAGCAGCGAGCTCCCAGTCTCCTGTTCCAGATCAATACAAGTGCTTAAACATCTCACACTCGTCCCTCTCCAACCATCCAGCCATCCATCCATCCATCCATCGTCCCCCCGTCACACGAACACGCAGCACGTGAAGATCTATGGCACCGAATGACAAAAGTGAAATGGCAGCAGCTCAATATGGCTTTTCATCTTCCTAACAATTTTATCTTCGCTCTGACATGTTGGCTTAGAGAGAGAGAGGGAGAGAGGGAGAGGGAGAGAGAGAGAGAGGGAGAGGGAGAGGGAGGGAAAGTGACAAAGTGGGTGAGTGAGTGAAAAGGAAAAACAGAATGAACTCTAAGTTCCCATTCTGACACTTTTACTGTGAAATCATTACAGACTTTTCGAGAAAATCAATTTTCTTCAGATTTATTCTTTAACTCCTTAACCCCTACTCACACCGGAGGGCCTGCACTAACACCCAGCTGCCATAGAGGGGCACCATTTCCCCAAACATCTGACTGCTGTCCATCTCTCTCTCTCTCTCTCTCCTAAACCCTGCCTGTCCTCCTTTCTCCATGGACACAGGAGTGTTGAATGTTCTTAAGCAGCAATTTAGTTAGTGATAGACAGACAGGCGCGCGCACACACACACACACACACACACACACACATATATATATATATGGGAGTGTAGAAAACCACAGCAAAGAGCAGTCTGGCTGTGAGAACAGACGGGGTCGACCCCTACCGAAGCCGTTATACTAAACATTTGCTTATTATAGTTCCGCCTCAGACTGACTGATCACTTGCTGTAAGTGAGAAATAAACCACATGCGGTCTCGCTGTCACAGGAAACTCATCACTTAGGTTAATGATCCTCCTGTTACAATACATCCTGACGTGTTTTATTCCTCTTATACATTCAAACACATTCATTGAGGATTATTTATTTATTTATTTATTTATTTAACTGTCCTGGAGACACATGGAGAAGCAGCACTCCAGCTTTTTCCTCTGACACTGGAGACTCCTTCCATAAATGTTAAATAAATGTCTCTTTACAGAAAACTTGAGCTGGGTAAAAATCGCACGTGTCTGCTGTATGAATCCTCCGCCAACGAGCCGTTTCTATAGAAACGATAACGCAACAGTACGAGCCCATTATTGGAAACGTGCGATTTGCCTCACAGCTGCAGGACTGTCGGAGCTGCTGTCATGGAAACGCAATCAACACCTTCCGAGCAATCAACGGCGTGTGTGGTGTGTGAACGGGTTCAACCCTGATCCTGCTTTTGATCTAGCGTCTTCTACAGTGTTCCTCTTCTGGGGTTTGGAATGCATGGAAATATAATAAAGACTTTAATGGCTGGTATAAACAAACAAAAACAAATAAAAACACAAATAAATAATAGATAGATAGATAGATAGATAGATAGATAGATAGATAGATAGATAGATAGATAGATAGATAGATAGAAAACAAATAATGAATAGATCAATAGATAGACAAAAAACAAATAATAAAAAAGAACCATAAATAAAAACATTTGATAAAAATCAAACAAATACATAGAAAACAAACAAATAGTAAAAAAAAACAAAAACAAATGATTTATAGATAAATAGATAATTAGAATTAAAAATAGAGCCATAAATAAAATCTAATTAGATAAGCAAATAATAAATAAACAAGTACAATAGATAGATACAGATAAATAAATACATTTGACAGACAAACAAATATTTATTTGCTCTAATATACAAACAAACAGTAATTTTAACGGAACAAATATATATATAAATATATACAAGATGGCACACAGTTGCCTAATGTGCAGTAACACTTAAATAAATCGGCACTGCAATAACACAGGGGTCTGATGAAATGTATTTACACTGGGAGCGACCCGTAGCAGAAAAATGTGTGAAAAACTCCAGATGCATCCATCAGTCCATCCACCCATCTACTCTCCACTGCTTTTTCTACTACTTAGATTTTTTCTTCCTGTCTCTTTGTCAGCTTTAATTAATCCCTCTCTTCATACACACACACACACACACACACACACACACACACACACGTATAGAAACTTGTTTGTTTCCTTCCTATCCAGTTTACACTTCGAGTCAAATCAAGCCGTTTGTGAGATCAGGTGCACTCCGCAGTATACTGGATGTACAGGGTATTTTTCCTCCCTGACCGTCCTGACGGCTTGTGCGCGCTCTAAACGGGTGTGGAAGCGAATAAGCCCGGGACCACACCAGCAGGAGCTCTACTTCACAGGCGATGTTTGCTTTGGCCACCTGTAGGAGGCATGATTTACAATGGATCAACACGGCCGTCCGGCCTGAAACGCCGCGCGGCCTCCGCACCGTGCCATCTGGGGTCACATGGGGATGTAATAACCTCTCTAATGAGCAGTACGAGCTCACTGCTGGCAGTCCAGCAAACACCACCTCAAAGCTTCACACACACACACAGTTTTCTGAACAGAGTGGCAACATTCATCTCTATACACACGGCTGCGCAGGCACTCACAAACATCACTCCACAATATCTAAACAAACCGCAGTGACCCTGTTTGAGACGAGCTGTTGATCGGTCAGAAGCTTGTTGATTCCTCTTCTCTAACAGCAGTAATTCTGGATGCAGATCACAGCGTTATATGAACACCTTACACAGGAACTCTCCAAATTTACATTGAAGTGTGTCACTGTTGTTAAAGTCAGGTTATATAGTGACTTGGTTAAGTTTCTCTTCACGAGCAGGTCATCAGGTCGATGCTGTGTAAGATCGCTCAAACCTCACCAACATCCCAAACGAGACAAACTCGAGCGAGCGCACAGGGGAGGACTGTCCTGAAATAACTCTCTCACGGATGCTCCACAACAATAAACATATATATGAAGACTAATAAATAACTAATAAATAAGTTAAAATGATGCGTTATAATAAGAGGAAACACCGTGATCAACGCAACGCATTTAATCGTGTAGACTAGCTCGAGGCGATCTTCTGAAGTTCAACCCGGGCATGGGAACGAGGCAGAAAGGTGATTTAAGTGACTCTGAACGTGGCATGGTTGTTGCTGCCAGGCGGGCTGGTCTGAGTATTTCTGAAACTGCTGATCCACTGAGATTTTCTCCCACAACCATCTCTAGTGTTTACAGTAAATGGTCTGAAAAAGAGAAAATATCCAGCGAGGGCAGCTCTCCGGGTGAAAACGCCTTGCTGATGCCAGAGGTCAGTGGAGAACGGCCAGAGCGGTCCGAGCTGATAGAAAGGGAAGAGTAACTGAAATATCATCGCGTCACAACCGAGGTAACGCCTAAGAGCATCTCTGAACACGCAACACGTCCAAGCTCGAAGCAGAAGGTAAACAGCAGCAGAAGACCACACCGGGTGTCGCTCCCGTCAGCTAAGAACAGGAAACCGAGGCTACGATTTGCAAGCGTTCACCAAAACTGGAGGATTTGTGATTGGGGAAATGCCTGGTCTGATGATCAGTCTCGATTTCCGCTGCAACATTTCCCAAATTTGGTTTGAACAACTTGACAGCAGGGATCCATCCAGCCTTGTAGCAATAATTCCGGCTCTATGCAAGCAATGTTTCCAGCACCTTGTTGAATCGATGGGATGAAGAATTCTGGCAGTTCTGCAGGCAAAAGCGATTCCAGGCCTGTATTAGCAGGGTGTACCTAATAAAGTGGCCGGCGGGTGTATATATACAGTACATCTTATTTGAAATATATTATGAAAATAATTAGTCTACAGAAAGAGTGTATGCTGCGCAGAGAGCTGGAGTCTCTCTCTCTCACACACACACACACACACAAGGTGAGAGTGAACTAGAGGCACTTTAGGACAGCCGATCTACCTGGCGCCTCTGGATTAAACCCCGTCACTGAATCTACCTTTAAAACCCTCAACCAGAAATAAACTCAAATAGAAAACAACATTTTATGAATTAAATATATATATATATAAAAAGAATTATAACCATGCTAATTAACTCTATGTATATGTACATGTTACTGAAAATAAGGATGAGAGCTAAAATGTAAAACCATCGGCACTGCATGGCACAAATTAACAATCCGACATCTGGAGCTACTGAGATTCTCATCAGATAATGAAATAAAAATAACAATAAATCTTTTTTTTTATTAAACAAAAAAGCGGCAAAAAAGTGCGGGCAAGTGCAAATATCTTGAAAGTCAAGTTTATTTCCTAAGATAAGGTTACAGTAAATCAAATAAAAAGCTCAGACGATTTTACAAGTTTCGAACGATTATTTCTTGCAAGGAGCAACAGATCAAAGGAATTTAAAAACGTGTAAACATTAATCTAAAAATAAGCGTAAACAATTTGGGTTGTTGTAATTTTATATTAGGAAACGTTTACAAATCGGATGTTTTCACTTACTAAGACACGAGTAGCGCGAGTGCGGTAATCATTTAAGATGATCATTTATAACGGCGTGTACAACAGCGCTCTGGCTCGCTCTCCTCGCTTTATAACACGGAACTTTTTAAGACCTTTTAAACTGTTTTGGTTTTGGGTTTTGGTTTTGTTTTCTTTAGACGTTTAAAGGCTAGTTAAAGGGAAAATATGAAATGTGGGACGGATTAGTGAAGCTGTGCTGCAGGGAGGAAAACAGGGGGAAAAAAAAAGAAAGAAGTAAAAGTAGAAAATAAAGATGATGGGTTTAAGACCTTGAGGTTTGCTTTGAAAATATGATCTCTTTTTAATTAGAAAACTGTCTGTTCCTAACCATTATTTAGCTCCCATACTTCGAGGTCCTTTAATACTATTTTCCGACTGAGCAGTTTAGATAATTGAAATAATTAATGCATTTAAATTGATATATATTTATATTATTTCTTCATCTCATTCATTCCACACTGGGAACTACTCTCCGTTCCGCTGATTGTTATGTTCTGCTTTATGGTTAGTAGATAATAAGGAGGGGAATCCGCAGATACGACATCGCCACCATGCCTCTGTGATCATATGACTTTTATTGAGATTCTATAAATATCCCAATTATTTACATCACCTCTAAACATCTTGGCAAATTATCCTGAATAGTTTAGAGTGCACCACCTGTAGGACAGCAGAGGAACTGCAACATTTTACCAGCTCTGATATATTATAAAATATAAAGTTCAATTATAAGATGAGATGAAAAAGAAAAAAAAGAAAAAGTATCCCAAAGAAAACAAATCTTTATCCATTGGCTGAATTAATTAAAAAAAAAAAAAAATTTAAAAAGAGATGATGAAATTCTGACAAAAATGTAGATCTTTTATCTTAAAGACGTATTAATGTAAGAGCCTGATTAATGCACCACGGGAGAATTAAAGGAAGCTGCATGTGATTGCTGTGTAAACTCTTCCATCTCTGTCACAGTATTAGATATCTTACAGAACGTTATGACATTAGCATGACCGAGTTGCCATATTTCAGCAAGAGAACAACACTGGTCTCTTTATAATCCACGCTCATGTGTCTGTGGATAGACAGAAGGAAAGAGGAGGAGTAAAAGGAACAGCGCGCTCCTTTAAAGCTGAGTGTGTAATAATCTAATATCAGCTCTGTGACTGTGTGACTGGAGGTCTCTGTGTGTGTGTGTGTGTGTGTGTGTGTGTGTGTGCGCGTTTATCTGGAAATCTGGGCTTTGAAGCTGAAGTTCTTTAGTTAAAAGAGCTGGGTGTAGCGGGTTGTTGTGCTGGTGTGTGAATGTGAGTGTGAGTGTGTGTGTGTGTGTGTTTTTAAAGTATCCGCTGTATCAAGGATTTAGGGAAGTTTCTGGTCCGCTGGCTGGCAACTTTTGATCTGCCTGGCCTTCTGACAAACATTCTCTACCTCACTAATCCACATTAATGGCTGGGTAAGATTCCATCTTTTCATCGTAACAGAGTGAGAGAGCGGGGGGAAAGTGAGCAGCGGATGAATGAGGAGAGGTGATGAGAGAGAGAGAGAGAGAGAGAGAGAGAGAGAGAGAGAGAGAGAGAGAG
>QMIH01000094.1:39802-50692 GCA_003987875.1 Clarias batrachus
TATATATATATAGAGAGAGAGAGAGAGAGAGAGAGAGAGAGATAGATAGAGAGATAGATATATAGATATATGACCATCCCTTTTCCTCAAGTCAGCATTACATCAGTGGATACTGGATGCCTGTTACTTGGACCTTTTCCTCTTGGTGATTTCTAGTTTTTGAACTGTTATAAACATGGGTGGGGCATGAGCCAGAGAAGTGAGTAGTCTGCAACTGGTAACCGTTCTTTAGCGAGCTTTACATGTGTTATGATAAGATTGCAGGAAAACCCCTGAACGTTGAAACTGAGGAAAGGCCTTGGTTATAATCTGACAAAATCTAAAGCTAAGGAGGAAGTTGTGGCTTTTCCTGCATCAGCATATAGCTAGAGTGTGGTGTACCACCTAATGCCAGAGACATTCAAAACTAGAGAGATACCTTTGACCTTACAGAACATACAGCATTTTCCGGGAAGGAAAGAGATAGCCAGAATTGAACTAAGCAGCTTTTTCCGATGTGACAAAGAAATCATGTAGAGGAGTCAATAACCTCAGGAGTAAATGAAATATGATTAATAAATGCTGAAACTTCAAACTGATAAGATCCTGTGTTGTGTCTCTTCTACTCCAGTGTCTCTTTGAATGCTTGGGTGGGATGTTGTAAAGGTCATCCTGCAACGGAATGCAATCATCTGAATTCCTAGAAATTACGAGTTGCAAGAAAACCGCATTATACATATAGTTCTCTGAAAAAACTCAAACAATCCTAATAGGCTTTGGGAAATGAAACATGACTGACTAGCAACTGTTCTTCTTCTTTTTTTTTTTTCTTGTAGTCAAACTAGCTCTTAAAGTGTGCTGTATATTCAATGAAAAGTCTCCACCCTGACAGAGGAGCCAGACTCCTCATCTCAGACACCTCGATCAACACTTTTATTAATCATCCTTTAGGTCATGTTAATGGTATAACCAGAACGGGATCTGGGATTGTTCTAGATTGATAGAATAGAAATGAAACAAATCCCACATCTGGTCTAAACTGTGTCCATATGGGACGTTATAGTGACGAGTGTTCATGTGAGTCTTTCATGAATATGACTCAATGTGGACTCTATGAGCGCTTAAACCTATTGTGTGCGCAAATGCATCTTGTCCTCGTAAAAACCATTCCCATGTGTGTTTAAGTGATGAGTAGCGTTCCTGTCATGTCGAAACTTTTAGGGGAAAAGCTGAACATTTACCATCCCTACAATGACTATTAACTCTCATGGAAGAGTTTTCTCATACTGAGCAATGTTTGGATGAAATGAAGAGCGCCTGACCCAAACGATCCCACTCTTAACCTCTCACCCTGTAAAGCTCGTCTTTAAAAGACCTAGCTCCCTGATCTTATTAGGACTGTGGAAGCACGGAGACCTGATGCCTGGCACACACCAGCGGGAGCTGAAAGAGTCGCGAGCTCTATGTGTGGCATTCGCTCAGCTTCCTGTTTATCTGTGTTTATCTTGTAAACAGTTCCTGCCCTTCTGCAGTCCTTCACCGCAGGAGCACCCTCCACTCTGACCTTTCGGACCGTTTGGGGAGAGATGAAGAGATCTCCTTCCCCTCTGATCCTCTGTTATGAAAAACCCCATGCTTCACTCATGAGAAATAAGATAGGCTGGTGTCATTTTATTTATTTATTTATTTATTTATTTATTTGGTGTGTGTAGGAAGCATTTGGTTTAAATACGTTATCGGTTCTATAGAAAACTTTTCCACATGGATTTGTATTGCAGATGTTCCATATAAACAGATTTTAACAATAATAATAACTGTTTGTAATTTTTTGATATGATGACATTTTTTGAAGGAGTCTCCAATGCCAGCATTTTGTCAGTAAATGTTTTTCATAAATAATAAGCATTGTTGACATTTATATATAAAAAAAAGGAACCATCGTTTACAGCTGCTGTAATGCAAGTGATAGAACAAGAATTAACTTGTTTTATGAATGTTCCATACATATAATTAAACTTAAAGGTTATTATGCAAATAAATAACCTTCGTTATTATGCAATAATAAACAACCCAAAATGTCACATCTTAGCAAGTCAACATATTTTGAATCTAGCCAAATGAATTTGTAATTTTGCAATATAAGATTACAATAAAGCAAATAGAATATTAAGTCAAATGACAAATTTTACTATTGTTTGTGTGAATTTCTTGTTTATTTGATTTTGCTTGCTTTAAGCATTTAAATATTAAATATATTTGACTAGATATTCTTAGAAGATTTTTTGACTTGTAGACATTCAAGTGGATTTCCTGTATGCAAGAATACACATGCACACACACACATATACACACACACACACACGCACACGCACACACACGTGCGCACACACAAATAATAATAATAAAAATCTTTGCCTTGTTTAAACAAGTAATACAATTTTTGTCACCTATTTTGACTTGTTCTCTGGGGGCCATTTTAAAGAGCTACAATAAATCAGAGTTGTCTAGTGAATAGCGCCTGATGGCTAAACTAGCCTTATTTAGCTCTCATACTGCAAAACACAACATCTAGCAAGTTTAATCTAGTCAACCCGGTCTATAATTTCTGATATGTTTACAATATCCCAAATATATGATTTTTACATTTATTTCTAATCAAATGTTACTAAAACTGTAAATGTAAATGTCTTGTTCTATTGGGAGAGAATTTTGCTTCTTTCAAGAACTAAATTCCTAAGACTAGCAAAATTATGTGCAAATAGACCAAGAAGTGCTTTGCTTAAAATGTAAGTAAAATTTGGTTTGAAATATGTTTAATAATCTTACCTTTTCTTCTGTTGTAATCTTATTGTAAGAACAAGTAGATAAAATTAACTACATTGAAGATATTTCAGTTCCTAACATGTAATTTTTTTGCATTGTAAGGACTAACCTAGCCATTAGCAGTTAGCCTTGTGAACTTTAGCTCTTAAAAAGGGCTCAGTAAGCCATAAGCGGTTGGCATCCCTGATCATCTGATTGGCTGAGAAGATGCCCTTCTTCAAAGGAGCTTTCAGGCTTTAAGTCTTATGCAAAATCGTTTTTGTAAAAGGAGCATAATGTACCTTTTAGACTTTAATCTACTAAAATGTTCTTTAATGGATAAAACATGTAAATTGATAAGAGAAACAAACATCCTAATATAGACTGTTAGAAGATAGCAGAAGAATATACAGTAATTCTTACCATGTATCACACTATCGACTGTAGCTAGATAACTTTTTTATTTAACGGCTATTAATCCGTTTGTGTTTATTTGCATTTGTGTTACTCAGAAACAATGCAGCTCCTGGGAGTTCAGTATCCATTTACTGTTTTTGTCAGACAACTGTTAGGACGAAATATGCTATTACATCATAGTGGATGAAATAAATTAAGCTCAGTAAGGGATTTGCAATATTAGGGAAAACATCGCCTTGTTTCATGCTGATCAAGTTATTCATCATCTCTTTGATCAAGTTTATGCTGAAGGCTTCGTGATTCGTAGCCACTCTGCCGCTTTGCCTCGTTGAAAACATCACGTTGATGTATCAACTGGCGAGAGCGCTTATGTTTCACTGTTTCTATGGCTGCATCACAGTGCTGTATCACTGGAAAGAAAACACATGTCGCAATTATACTCTCTATGATCAAATGTGGATGTCCTTGGAGTGACTAAAAGTAAAAGAAAGTGAGTGGTTTGGCGTCAGAGAGAGAGAGATCTTTCTTTCACTGGCTCCTTTTGGACTCTGCACACACCCAGGGCAAACTTCCCCTAACTGCTTAAGTGAGGTTGTTTAAGAGCTGTTGTATACTGTAAAAATCCCAAAGTGGAGATAAATCCTCCAGCTCAAGGGTTGGAGGTTGACCCACTTCCTGTAAGGATGTTCCCCATCTCATCTCGAGTTTCTATCAAACACAAAAGCTTCACAGATGCTTATCCATGTGCGAGTGCCCTTCCCTTGGCTTGGTGCCACACCAATTCTATCGAGTTTTCATTTCAATATCTTTAACAATATCATGTTTGATTAAATAAAAAAATCCCATTCCCCATCTTCTAAAATATCAAATCCAGATGAGTTGTGAAATATGCTGCCTCAACAAGTTTTCTTTTTTTTTGGGGGGGGGGGGGCAGTGAATCACTCCACACACTGATGACTGGGTTGTGCCAAAGTGCGTCTGAGTCACTCCTGATAATTTGAGTAATTACCATGTCGTTGGCGATCTACATTTAAGATTCGCTTTGAAATGTGGGCTGAAACAGCAAAGTCGTTTCCAGAACCACTTACTTTGATGTGCAACTTTTAACCTACAGGCAACAAACTCACACCGTCTTACTAGCATAGTGCTGTTAGCAGCATGTCACAGTGTTATGACATTCCCATTAACAAAGGCCACAATGATATTTAGACCCACTGTGGTGCGAACATAGCACTCTCGAGGCTGCTTAACGAATGCTCAACTGCGCTATTCAGCAGATCAAACTATAATACATGCTGTGTTTGAATTAAATGGTTTTTATTATAACCTCAATAACTCAAAAACAGGTAGCTCCGAAATAATGTTAAGATGTTTCCAAAGCCTTCTGGTGATGTATTGTTCAGCATTCGAAAGTGGTAACTTAAATATAAATCACCCGAATACTGGTTGGGTCACATTCTTGAGTGTTAGTGTTTTGAATGTATGTGCTTTAAATACTTCAAATATTTTTAGTTATTTTTGATGGTCAAAAAGGAACAAGAAGCAGCAGATGTTCTTACAGAAGTTATGGGAGCAGGCATCACTTTAACAGAAAAAAAGCTCACTCAAAGAAAGTACGTACATCCCTCCCTCCAGACATCCTGGTTCTCAAATATGCTGGAAATTGAAACACCTGTATGGGATCACTAGTGACACTAGATTCTACATGTAGAATTGTTATCCTCTGAGGTGATACTATTTTGAGAACTGATGAACAGGAAAATGCATGAATGGAAGATTTGTTTTGATGGATGAATGGATGAATAGAAGAATTAATTGATGGATGGATGGAACAATGAATGAATTAAAGAATAGGATGGATGGATGAAAGAATAAGAAAAAAGAATTAATAGTTGGATGAAAGAATGGATGGATGGATGGATGGATGGAAGATTAAATTGAAAGGAAGAAAGAATTAAATAAAAATTTTATTGTGTAGCCCTTTTAACAATTGTCATTGTCGCAAAGCGGATTTGTTTCCCCAAAAATTATGGAAATTTGTGAAAAAATGTATATGAATCAAAATGTAGTTCCTGAATGTAGTTCCTGAAGCTGAGGGCTTGGGAGAAACCAGACTCAACAAGGAATCCATCCTCATTTGAGTGATAACCGATAACAGGAATTCTTTTGCAGTGATAATGTGTGTGTTAGCCAGCTGGAAGTTCATGCTGAAAGTTTTGAAGTTAAT
The DNA here is from genome assembly GCA_003987875.1 of Clarias batrachus. Classification (NCBI taxonomy): domain Eukaryota; kingdom Metazoa; phylum Chordata; class Actinopteri; order Siluriformes; family Clariidae; genus Clarias; species Clarias batrachus. Next base: position 45,228 of record QMIH01000094.1, read on the forward strand.
ATGGAGTTTGATTTGTTATTGGTGGAATAAATTGATGGTTGGATGGAAGAAAGAAAGAATTGAATGAAAGGATGATGGATGTATATGTGGGCAGATGGGTGGATGAATTGGATGGAAGAATGGGGTGGATAGATTAGTTGTGTTTGTTTGATTAAAAAAAAAAAAAGATTTCGAACAATGCCTTTGTCCATTGTGCAACATGGAATAAGTGCCCAATGTAAAATGACTCTATGTCTCACTGACCAGTTGGTTAGCTGGCTCATTTTATATGCAACTATTTTTTTTTTCATTCAGGAAAAGGACTTGTAGATGAAGGGGGGTTGGAATTTCCTTGATGAAAAACAAGACAAGAACTGGTTGACGTCTGTTGCTGAAATATGATCCCTTTGTACGTTTTTTGTTTATTTTTTTCAGTTAACATCTTGAAGAAGCGCTAATAGTTTTTTTTTGCACATGACGTCACTTCCGCTGCATTGCGTGGCGTGAGCTGTTACTGAGGGGCAGGAAGTGATTTTCTACATAAGCGGCACTATTAGCAGTTCTCAAAATGCCTAGGGTTTGTGTGTTTACTATTGCTCAGTTCAATGGAACAGATTACGGTCCACAAAGACATTTTATCTGCATGTACTGTAAAAATAGATGAAAAAAAAATGCTTTAAGCAAAACATTAACACTAATCAGCGTTTTAAGAAAATATAAACAAACCATCAGTTTGATTGACAGTTCAAGCAGCCAATCACAACACTGTATGAGGATAAGGGCAGGAATAAGTGACACAGGGGACAAGGTAGATATTTATATCTTCTGCCTCAATAGCAGACACATATTTGATGATCTTCTGTTTATGTCATTCCCTGGAAACATTATCTACACTAGAGTTTTTAAACTTTCATTCATATTCCCCATCGCGTCCATTCTGTTTTTTTACATCCTGCTCTCCAAAAAGATATTGTGTGTAATAATACACGGGATTGCAAAAACTTTTTGAATTAAGTTGATACTGTTCATTTAGCAGTTTAAAATACCATTTAAATGGCGGCACAGTGGCGTAGCGGTTAGCACTGTCGCATCCAGGTGGTGCAAACGTAAATACGAATTTAAAAAGCCATTTATCAGGTGATTAAGCATCATTACTACTAGTATAAAATAAAGGCCTGACTCACATCACATCCAGTCAGCAGCTCCGCTTGCCATAAGAAGTGCTGGAAAAGCACAGAGTGTAAGCTCGGCCGTGATCACTTGACTGCTGCTTAATTAGAAGATCAGGTCGATCTGGTTCAAGCTCTTTAACTTTTTTTCTTTCTTCATCCGATCGCCTTGCAAAGGGGTATTTTAGCAAAGAGATTCCAGAATTTCTTCCACGTCAATCACTATTCAATACATTAACTAACAACCTGCTGACCGTTAATAAGACACATTGAGAATGGTCCAATCACATGAGCCCAAATATTTAAAAACAATATTGATTCGCTAAGAACAAAAGTGGGAGGGTTCGGGGCGCACAGTGCCACGCCCCAAGGGCTCAGAGCTCAGCCTCAGGTCACATGCTTTTCAATGATTTACGTGCCTACATAGACACTCGTTTGTCCGGCGCCCCGCGTACACGAACACACATGAACGTAATACAGTTTAGATTTTTTTTTAATATTGTAAATAAATTATATTAAGAAATACAGCGGAATATTGTGACTAAATGACTTTATTTCATTATTAAAATAAATAATTATGTTAAATAATTACAGGTTAAAGTAGCATTCTTCTCTGCCTTTTTTGGGGGCGACGCCCCTGCGTCCCGTATTGACCGGCCACCACTGCACTGCGTGTAACCAATTAACAACATGCTCCAATGTTGGTCTGAAACAACATACAGCAAGTCCATTTGATACAGATCACTGAGAGAAGCACTTTTCTTTTCAGGTGCTAAAAGTTTTGTTTGATAAATTTCATCCCTTTAAAAAGTACTAGTTTCTTTTAGTAATTAGTGGTTGGTTTAGTAAACACGAAACAAGTTTCATGTCAGGAGTTATGGTCCTCGGTAGCCTCTTTAAGCCTCAGTCTGAAGTGGTAGCGCAGGAATCACCCCAAATGATGTCATTTTTGTTTAATTCCCATTCGAGAGTAGGAGTTCAGAATAACAGCAGCACTGAATCAGTACTGTTCTCTCTTCCAGCTGCTTCTGACTCAGTCTCTCACTCCCAAAGATAAAGTCCTTCTCTTCCGCATTAAAAAGTCTATTGAGGTAGAACAGAGACTCATCCCAATTTTAATATACAGTAAGCATGCCCTGAAAAGTGCATCAACCTTCAGTCACCACCAGTCCAGTTTCAGTGAAAACAAGGAACTTCAAGTCAACTGTGCAAAAATAACAGAACACAGTTATGAGCGTAAAAACTCTCATTATGTCTCTATATAATCCCCTGCTGCACTAATGCACTGATCCCAACGTCTCACTAGTGCTTAGACACCATCAAGGTAGAAAGTTTTCTCAGTACTGCAGGGCCATGATCAGACTATCTGCTTCACATCTGAAATCTGTGACGCTGGCCTCCAAGGAACTCCTTTAATGGCCCAAACATGTGGGAGCAAGGTCAGGACGGTGGAGGTGGCAATAATTGAAATGATTGTGTGTACAGTTTTCATACACAAACACATCTCTTCAGCAAGTTGGTGACAAGTTATCAGTGAATTTTCACGTATCAGGCATTCCACTCGCTGATTGTTCACGGAAAAAAAAAAAAAAAAAGGACTGCAGTGGGCGCGGAGCCACCTCATTCACAGACGTACGGCCTCTTAAAACGTTTGTACCATTCAAGTGCTTTACTGCAGTAAGGAGTCTCATCACCGTACTGTGCCTGAAGTCTTCAATAAATGTCATGCCTTCATTCAGGAGAAATATCATCTCAAATCCTGAATCCTAAATCTAACCTGAAACATGTATTATTCTGTCCGCTGTGGTTAATCAGACTTTCTGCGAAAATGATTACAGTTTAGTGCATGGCTTACTCAGAACTCATGTCCAAAAGGAAGTGCCCATGCTAGGAAAGTTCTGAGAACTCAGAAATTCATACTTTCAACTTCAAGGCATTCACACAACCTCAACCATTTAAGCTTGGAAAAATGTTTCTGCAGTAACCTATATATGTGCATAAAAAAATAAATGAATAGCTTTGATATTTTTAACACCCAAGAAAAGCAGAAGAGCACGAACAGACCACTGTTTTGATTAATCTACATTACACATGTGCAAAGAAAAGACATCTTAAGAACTGAAAATATCTTCAAGATACTGTAGTTAATTTATCACTAATGTGTACAGTGAGCTAGGCAACGCTACAACATTAAAAGAAATACAAGAAAAAAAAGTAGAGAGTAAAATTTGCCTGTCGCATTTTTTTTTTCTTTTCTCTATCTCTCTTTCTCTCTCTCTCTCTCTATGATACTGTCTATAATTGTCGTTGACAATCACACTAATAAAAACACCTAAAACTGTTAAAGCATCTCACATTTGGATTTTTTTACTTTGTTTACCGACTTTTGAACCTCTAGCTTGTGACAGTTAGAACATGTGATCACAGACCATCAAACAGGGCGTATTTCCTGTCAAATATTTCCAGACTGCCTGAAATATAAATATAAACTGAACAAATCCGACGCCTTTCCCCGTGTACTAGTGACTAGCTGTGAAATATGTGAAGTCCGCGCGGAACGTGGCTGCGGCCGTGCTTCTATTTGACACGGCGAGCTGTTAGCAGAGGTGTTAAATTTCAGAGCTGATGGACCGTCGCTTTGTGACAGGGTTCAGACAGTATGCGCTCCTCGCTAACAACGAGATGTCTAATAGAGAGGAGGAAAGAGAGGGAAGGGACGGATGAGGAAACCGGATCAGCACCACGCGCATCTGTCAGCGGGGCGACCTTGGGCGACAGCAGATGAACACGGCATCGCATCACTGTCAAAGCACAAAAGGAAAACTCGATTGCTCCGTGCACATCAGCTGCGTTTTTTGTCGTCGTCGCAGATGAACAGAGATTTGCCTTTTAACAAGAGTGCAAAAGGAGCATGTCAGCTTTTGAGAGGAACAACGAAGCGATCCTACGAGTCAGAAATGCATGCTTAGTTATTTATCGCAGATGTTTTAATTAGAAAACATCAGGATGCTTGTAGCCTAGATGCATCATTATTAATCAAATTTGCAATGCAATTAGTTAATGAGGGAACATCTTGTTCGAAGTTAGCTTTACATAGACTTTTATTTAAATATGACCTTTTTTTTCCTTTTTCGAATGAGAAAACTTACTAGTGTGGGATGGGAGAAAGCAGCGGGACTTCTATGGATACTCAGTTAATACAGAAAGAGGTCAACACTCCTATGTAATTGGTAATCATTCTAGACTCACTCACTCACTCATCATCATCTACACTGCTTTACACACCCTGTATGCAGGGTCGCAGGGGACTGGAGCCTATACCAGGAGATGTAGGGCTATCCATTGTGGGACTCACATATACACTACAGGCAATTTGGGAACAACCAATTAACCTAATCTGCATGTCTGTGGGAGGAAACCGGAGTCCCCAGAGGAAACCCACCAAGCACGGGGAGAACATGCCAACTCCGCACACAAACCCAAGGCGGAATCGAACCCGGACCCTGAAGTTGCAAGGCGACAGTACTAACCAATACACTACAGTGCCATTAAATTTTTTTCAGTGACAACTTGTACCAACTTTAACCTTAAACCAAGAAGCTTCTATGCAAAATGCTAACTTTGAATAATGAAACTGCGCACAATAACCACTATAATTCACTAACTAGACAGGGAACAGTGATATGTCCATACTTAGTTTTCCGAGGCCTTCACACACCAGTCTGATATAAACTACCCATAAAAGACAATTTCACTATGTTATTGTTTGCTCCTTGTTCACCTAGTGCTTTATTTGATTTATATTAAATTTGACGCTTTGTATAAGAGCACAGTAGGTGTCTTTGAAAGCCGTATTTAAAGCAGTCCCTCTGGCTGAAGTCCTGCTTTCCTGTGAGGCAGAGAGTTACAGTTCACTGGAAGTCAACTGTTTGCATACTCCACTTGGCAGTTTTACAGACAGATTCTAAACTCTTGGCTTGGCATTCCTCAGAAGGCTCTGCGATGCTGAAACAGTTTGTGAGACGTTCGCCGAAGGTGTTTAGATAAATAAAATTAGATAAATAATTTTTTTTTTTTAGCGTAGTTCAAAAAAGATGAGCAGATATAAATCACAAACTAGTTGTTTTTAACTGAAGGAACACCTTTGCATAATAAAGCTGTTGTCTTTCTTGTGCTTGAAAATAAAAGTGGTCACTTAAATATGGCGTTACGTCCCAGTCTAGTGTCGGCCGTACAGCAAGAGAATGGTTCAGGGTTCTATTATAAACTGTATGGAAATGGTGGTTTATGGCAGAAAGAACTAGATCCAGTCATTAA
>QMIH01000094.1:51085-70977 GCA_003987875.1 Clarias batrachus
CACACACACACACACACACACAAACACACACACACACAACAGGAGGAGGATCAGATTCAGGGTGAACCCAGGCAAAAATAATAAACTAAATGGTATTTATATTTAGTAGCTAGATTACCTGCAAAACACACACACACACACACACACACACACACACAAACAAAAATACAGGTCCCTTCCCTGACTCCCTAATTCCCTCTTTCCAAAATAAATGGCAGCAACGCCCCTACTACCGGTGAGTGCGCAAACATACAGTAAAATGATCTACAAATATATACAAAGACCAAAAAAAGTAATAATCAAAGTCAATGGGAGGCAAAAAGTCACATCCAAATATCAAAACGCCAAAATCACACTCTCTTTCCTCTTTCCCGCGTCTCTCTCCAGTTTATATATAGTCGCCGCTGGTTGATGACGTCACTCTCAGGGCGGAAGCGACCGTGTGGAAGGTCAGGTAGATGCCGATGTGGGGAAACAGTCAGAAAACCTGGAGTGGAGTCTGGAGCGGCGCGCGACCAGGACACGATACACACACGCGAGCGCAATGAAGCATTTATACAAAGCATAATATTTTTTTGCATTTTCATTCATTARTTTTACTCAGTAGCGCATATGATTTAAAATGTAGCGCATTACAATACTTCAAACAAAACATACTTAAGTGAAAGTAAAATTACAGATTTAAAAAAATACTTTAAAAAGTAGAAGTACACAAAAAAAACTACTCAATTACAGTAACGCGAGTAAATGTCATTCGTTACTTTCCAACACGTTATCACTATACCAGAGCACTACACTTTGTCAGCAAGCGGTCAGACACATAGTCATCATATTGTAGTACAACGATGTATAGACAATGTTGTTGGGAGAAAATTTCATGTCGTCCTATGTCATGAGATTAGAATCTCAAAAGGTTAAAACTGAAGGAAATTTTTCAGGATGAAACAATGTCTCTTCACATTACTGTAGCGTCGCATCTCGGCTTGCAGATTTAATCCATCCCAGAGGTGAGTTCTTAAGGCGAATCGAGTTCTTAAGGCTAGCTATAGCATATATATCATAGGATGGCATATAAAACAACTAAAACATTTAGAAAAGTCATATAAATTAAGCAAAATATAAAATAAATAGACATTAAACCTCATTTAACCTTTATTTATGATTCCTCTTGGCACCGGCTGCTTTATAAATGAAACTGAAAGTGGCTCTGTTTTCTTCTTGCTACCATTCATGCTAACATTCTTGAGACTCATGGTGCTTATGTAAACATATGTAAATATGTTTGCTTGACTTTATACTATATAACAAGTTTTTGGAGAGTGAGAGGATCCCAGACGAAAGGAGAAGTGTATTAGTGTCAATATTTAAGAACAAGGAGGATGTGCAGATCTGTGGCAACTACAGAGGAATAAAGCTGATGAGCCATACAGTGAAGCTTTGGGAAAGAGTAGTGGAAGCTAGGTTAAGGGCAGAGATGAGCATTTGTGATCAGCAATATGGTTTCATGCCTAGAAAGAGAACAACAGATGCAGTGTTTGCTTTGAGGATGCTGATGGAGAAGTACAGAGAAGGTAATGGAGGAGTCGCATTGTGTCTTTGTAGATTTAGAGAAAGTGTATGACAGGGTGCCGGGAGAGGAGTTGTGGTATTGTATGAGGAAGTCTGGAGTGGCAGAGAAGTACATTAAAGTGGTGCAGGACAGGTATATGAGCTGTAAGACAGTGGTGAGATGTGCTGTAGGTGTAACAGAAGACTTCAAGGTGGAGGTGGGTCTGCATCAAGGATCGGCTCTGAGCCCCTTCTTGTTTGCTATGGTGATGGACAGGATGACAGATTACATTAGACGGGAGTCTCCATGGACTATGATGTTTGCAGATTACATTGTGCTTTGTAGCAAGAGCAGGGAACAGGTGGAAGAAAATCTAGAGAGGTGGAGGTACACTCTGGAAAGCAGAGGAATGAAGGTTAGTCGTAACAACGGAGAGTGTGGAAAAGAGGTGAAGAGGTGTGACCAGGCAGGTTGGAATGGGTGGAGAAAAGTGTCAGGATTGTTATTTGATAAAAAAGTATCAGCGAGAATGAAAGGAAAGGTGTTCAAGACAGTGGTGAGACCGGCGATGCTCTACAGCTTAGAGACAGTGGCACTGGTGAAAAGACAGGAGGCAGAGCTGAAGGTAGCAGAGATAAAGATGTTGATGTTCTCTTTAGGAGTGACAAGGATGGATAGGATCAAGAATGAGTTCATCAGATGGACAACCCATGTGAGATGTTTTGGGGACAAAGTCAGAGAGGCCAGATTGAGGTGATTTGGACATGTTCAGAGGAGAGATTGCAATTATATCAGTAGAAGGCTGGTGAGGTTCGAACTGCCAGGCAGGAGGTCTAGAAGAAGACCAAAGAAGAGATTTATGGATGCAGTGAGAGAGGACATGAAGTTACTTGGTGTGAGAGAAGTGGATGCTGAGGATAGGGTGGGATGGAGGCAGATGATTCGCTGTGGCGACACCAGAAAGAGAACAGCCGAAAGACAAAGGAGAAGATATTGATGCAAACAAGCACCTTTGCCGGCATTTGGTTCAACTCAGTTTGTTTGCTCGTATGTCAAAATTGCTTCACATGTCGATGGCAATTTTTTTTTGCACAATTTTAGTTCCTGAAAATTTTATTGAATTGAATTTCATTTTAGTTCCTCCTTTAATTTTAATTTTAGTTCTTCAAAATTTATGCGGCGAGACGTTTGTATGCCAAGGTACCACAGTATTTCATACTTTCTTGGCTTTAATGTAAACAATCATTTTAGGACATACAGTGGAACCTTGGATTACAAGCCTAATTTGTTCCAGAAGCGGGCTCGTATTCCAAAACACTCGTAAACCAAATCAAACCTTCCCATAAGAAATAATGAAAACACAAATAATTCGTTCCATAGCCCAAAAAAATAAATACAGATAAATAATTAATACAATATATAATGTAAAAATAAAACAAATTAACCTGCATTTTACCTTTAAAAAAAGTTCAAATAAATCACAATAGATAAATGTTTCCATTTGTGCGCACAGGCACCCTGTATTTGTGTGTGTGTGTGTGTGTGTGTGTGTGTGTGTGTGTGTGTGTGTGTGTGTGGAATTAGCCCCTTCCCTCGCGTCGTCTTACACAGTAAAACTCCTCCCTCCCCCCACCTCGCTGTTTAAGTTTCACAACAAACATACACACAACGGAAACACTGTTTTAACGGGAAAAAATTAATCTCTCTAATGACACTTGCGTGAGCTCACACTAACGGAATCAGTGCTGTACAGTAAAAAAAGAGAGAGTGTGGGTGTGTGTCGGTGTGTATGTGTGTGTCGGTGTCAAAAAACTCGGCACTTGTAAACCAAGACATACTCGCTTTTCAAGTCAAAATTTATTAAAAATCTTCGCTCGTCTTGCGGAACGCTCGTAAACTGAGTTACTCGCAATCCGAGGTTCCACTGTAAATTGATATGTCAATCAATCCTAGCTTGGTAGGAACCTTGGCTATCTAATGATCTAAAGTAGTTTGTTGGTGTTAAGATCAGTTGAGTTGCTACTGTATATATCTAACACTGTTGGCTCACTAACATTTTTAGCTGTGTGACATTATGAGAGTTTGATGGTGATAACTAACTAACGTAATGGTATTAATACAGCAATTACTAGTCAGCTACAATGTTGACTCCATCATTTAACTCCCTCTCTACCGTTATGAGGTGGTTTGATGGGTAACTGTTTAGCTGACAAAGGTTTTAAAAAACAAAAATATTGCTACCTACCTACCTGTAGATGACGTGACTCTCCCCATGGCTATGTACAGGAGATAATTTGATGAAACGTAAAAAGACTCAAAGATTCAAAAGATCTTAAAGACTGTAGCCTTATCTCATTCTGCTTAATACCTTAAGGGCTAAACGTGACTCCTTTTTAGTTTAAATCATGACTTGCTAGCTACCTAATACAGATGGGTAAATGTTTATTTTCTTTGTTTGTGTAAGACCAACCATGTAAGCTTGCTAACAGTGCTAACTTATTAACAAAGCTAGCGTAGCTACTTATGATCCAATTTGGTGGTAGTTTATTTGGGAAATGTTACCTGGGTTTGTAGTTTTAAGACTTAAAACTTTGGTAAGAGCTTCAAAACAGCTATTAAGGAGTAGTTTGTAATTTGATGTTGGGCATACCTTTCAGGGAACATTATCCTGTCTGCTGTTGGAGTTTCTTGTTTCTTGTTAACTGTTTAGGGTTTATATTATTATTTTGTTTATTAGTCTAACTGACTTCAGCCTGGCAGAAGGTTTAATCTATCGCAGATGGTAAAACTCAGTCAGCCTAATATTTATTGGGCCATTCTATAGTTATACCACTGAACTGATTACTGTATATGTTTTCAGTTATATTCTATCCCCAGGGAGGGTAGAATCTAAAGGAAAGAACAGGAGAAGCTGGAGAAATTTCACTGTGGAAAATTTTAAACAAGGTTATGGTGATCTCAGAGGAATGACAACAACAAAGAGTGCTATCCTAGAAATAACAAAAATGCTAACACTCAAGCCTAGATTCCCAGGCAGATAGGAGTTCCATGTATAATAGGAAACCAATAACTGCAAGAGTAAGGTGTGTGCGTGTGTACTATATATTTACCAATCGGCCATAACACTATGACCACCTGCCTAATATTGATTAGGTCCCCCCTTTTGCCAACATACCAGTAATGCACTGTGTGACACCTTTCTATCAGAACCAACATTAAACGTTTCATCAATTTGATCTACACTATTGGATCGGACTGGGGTCGGGAGTAGTTCAGTGGTTAAGGCGTTGGGCTATGGTTCAGATGGTCCCAGTATCAAATTTTGGGGCCCTGAACAAGGCCCTTAACCCTCAACTACTCAAATGTATAATGAAATAAAAATGTAAGTCGCTCTGGGTAAGGGTGTCTGCCAAATGCCATAATGTACACAGGTCAGCCTTCATTCCCCATGTGCATCAGTGAGCCTTGGACACACACGACCCTGTCGCAAGTTCACCGATTTTCCTTTTTTGGATCACTTTTGGTTTGTCCTGACCAGGAACATCCCACAAGACCTTAACAATTTGGCCCCTTTTCAAAGTCACCCAAGACCTTATGCTTGCCAGTTTTTTGCTCCAATACATCATCATCAGGAAAAAAGGTTTACTTGTTGCCTAATATATCCCACCCAGATTATTCAGCCTCATTGTATTGAGATATTGAAAGGCAGCTACTGTGAGAAGGGCCACATGTGACAATTTAAAGCTTGAATTAAGAACTGTGGATCATTTTAAACCTTCAGAATCAAAAAATGGCAAACAATTGACAATTTAGATAGATAGATAGATAGATAGATAGATAGATAGATAGATAGATAGATAGATAGACTTTATTGATCACATATTGATTTATTGACTTTATTGAAGCTATTGCAATACAGCATGAGCAGGTTACACAAACAGGGGGGAGGCAGAATGTAATTGTAACTTATACACATTAATACAGTATGTAGATGATGCTATATAGAAAAAAACTACTTTTTACTTGTTTTTTTATTCCAAATAAGAAACTGCTCATTGTAGCTACAAAATAGTGATTAAAACATTAACATTTAGTTCTTTTTGAAAAAAAAAAAAAAAACTAATTATTCCAAAAGTTCACAGCGCCTTTAACAAATTAGTAACTGCTATTTCTAAAGTTTTTGTCTTACTTTTGAGCTGGAGTGAATTAGCGTCAGATTGCTCGGCTAATGGCGAGACTCCAGTCGGAGGCCTTTTTAATGATGTTTAAAGGCATTCTCTGAGCCGGGTTCAGGTATTAGCCTCAGTATGTGTGAGCAGTGTCTTGCATCAGGCTAATCAGACCCTTTTAACTCCTCAATTATTTTCCATTATAGGGGAGCCAAGGCTGCGTTTATCCTGCTCAGTTTATTGGTAATGGAAGGCTTCATACTGAGAAGTGTTAATTGGTAGGTGATGGAGCCTGAGGGCCATGGGTTATGTTTGGAACATCCTTATTAGCGCTCAACTCCTTCAGCGAGGCGCGCAGTGAGCATATGCGTGTATGCACATGTATGAGTGTGTGTGTATGAGTGTGTGTGTATGTGTGTGTGTGTGTGTGTGTGTGTGTGTGTGTGTGTGTGTGTGTGTGTGTGTGTGTTTGTGTTTCTTTTGGTCTTTTGATGAAAACTAAATGTCTTGGATAGCAACATTGCCCTTGTGGAAAGGAGCATCATTGCTTAATCCATTTAAATAATTACTTTTTGCAAAAATGCCAATTAAATAGTTTTAAAGATGCTTTTAAAAATTATACCTGACACCTGCTGTGGTCTTTATCCAAATCTACAGAACAGATCTGAATAATTGAAATAAAATATTTAAAATGATAATGTGTCATATAACTAAATGATGACTTTCTTCTATCTATCTATCTATCTATCTATCTATCTATCTATCTATCTATCTATCTATCTATCTATCTATCTATCTATCTATCTACAGTATCTATCTATCTATCTATCTATCTATCTATCTATCTATCTATCTATCTATCTATCTACAGTATCTATCTATCTATCTATCTATCTATCACACCATTGTTTTTCTTGTGAAATTACCAATAGGTTTGATGTGTCACATGACCCTCTTCCTATTGAAAAAACAAAAGTTGGATCCAAGATGGCCGATTTCAAAATGGCCACCATGGTCATCACCCATCTTGAAAAGTTTGCCCCCTCACATATACTAATGTGCCACAAACAGGACGTTAATATCACCAACCATTCCCATTTTATTAAGGTGTATCCATATAAATGGGCCACCCTGTAGATATACATAACCCCTCCCCCCCACCCCCACCCCCCAAGAAGTCAGAAATTCACCATGACTAAATTGGAGAGAAAGTTTTTGCGAAAAGTGTCAAAGAAACAAGAAAAATTACAAGATCACAATCTTGACATGTCAATCAGTTGCTCCTATCAATGGTTCACCACAGCAGACCATCTGATCCACACACTTGGTACAGGTTTTATGGTGGACGCCCATCATGACGCATACCCCCATTTTATCTGCTCTTGGGACCTGCACTGCATCCAGAGTCTGGGAATCACACCTGGGCCTTCTGTATGGCAGGCGAGGCACCAACCACTGAGCCACCAATGCTCAGAATCTTAACGTATTGATATAGAAATTTAAGTTTTAGATCAAAATTGCAAGACTTAAAAACAACTAAGGACTTGGTATCTTGAGCATTTGAATCGTTAATTTTAATCAAATGTTGTATGTGCCTGTACAGGGCAGAAATCCAATACACGTACGTATGATACTGAAGAAGTCGGTGTTTAATCCAAAAAATAGAGCTTCTTCAGTGAAGCGAAGGGAAATTGATTTGACAGACGCACCCAATTTGGTTGCGAGAGTGTGAAAGAAAGCCCACTGGCCTGCTTTTGTGTACGGCCGCGCCTCTTATTATGTGAGCGGTTTCATTAAACTTTAACTGCAGAGGCCTTCTGGCTCAAAATCTGTTTAATTTCACTCCAACCCCCCTTCATACACACATACACACGTATACACACATACACACATACACACACACACACACACACACACACACACACACACACACACACACACACACACACGCACACACCCTCTGTGATGGATCCTGTTTAAAGCGGGCCAAGTCATACATTCGCCCTAGAGAAGTTTGCATCCCTTATTGACAGACTACCCTTCTCCTGCCGCCTCCTTTTCATTAAGGCTTGCAATTTGGACGCCTTCCAAATTGCTCCTCTATTCTTCCATGCGAGAAGCGCACTAATTATGCCAGCGTCTTCAAGAGGAGTGGAAACACAATTACACACCTTCCTTCTGGTGCGTGCGTGAGCGTGTGTGTGTGTGTGTGTGTGTGTGTGTGTGTGTGTGTGTGTGTGTGTGTGCGAGCTCATACAGGGGCCTTTTGTAGGTCAGGGGGACTCCGGGTCTGTTTCATTGCACTGCGTGCCTGATCTGCATGGCTAATGTTTTAATCGTAATAATTAATACCACTTCACTCTCGTGCTGCAGCTAATTATGCACCGGCACGTCACCAGGGGAGATAGGATTTTAGGAAAGGGCTCTCAATGGGCCCCCTGTGAAGGAGGGTTAAAATGTGCAAACAAGCATTCGCTGCCAACTCCAAGGATTTCAGATGAGGAACGCAATCATCAGTGGGAGTTAAGAAAAAGACAGCGTCTGACTATAACCAGTTAGAACCTATTTGGGTTCAAATAAAAAATTTAGGATTTTTTTTAATGAGCGATAAACATTACTAAATTTACTTCCTTAACATGGGAATATCATTTTTGAACTCGTATCTGTATTAGAGACAGTGGTTGGTAGTCAAACTGCGTAGTTAGTGTCAAAGCGAATATACTCAGATGCTCTAATGATAATACTTGTATATACAATCTAACTTCTCAAGCAGAAATTTCCTTGCCTTTTTCCTTTATTTTGACATTTTCATGAACTCCAAAAATTAAAGTCGATGAATTCCAAATACAAAAGTCTAAAGGCGCTTTATCTAGGGTGACGTAATTCTGCGCTCGGCAGGGGGGGACCACCGGCGCCAGCGCAGGTCATCCTGGGGAAACGCATCGCCTCCTGTCATACAGGAAGTCAAAGACCTCAGGAAGCTTGCAGCTGGGGAGGTTTAAGCAGAGGGAGGACCATGTGCACGACTGTAAGCTTGGTGATAAAGTGAAGCACCGCTGGCCGTTAGAAAGGGAGGAGGCCTGTAGAGATAATGAGAAATAACTCATATCAGGATGGAGAGATACGAGTCTAAAGCAAGAAAGCCTTCTTTCAGTCATCCTGGTGTCTGGCATCCGTTCTTCATCCAGCGTCTGATAACTGAAAGACAGAAGAACACACACACACACACATTCCTACGCTCTTTCTCCCTGTCTCTCTGCCTTTTACTGCTTGCCAGGTCTTAATTTACAACCTCAGACACTTAGAAGAAGAACTCACTTGTCCCGAAAGACTAAAGGTATACGCACTTACTCTATACTCTGCAAAATACAGGTTCTCTTTAGGCTTGGTCTCCTTCAAGCCCTGTCATTAAGACCCTCTTTACACCCCAGAGGTCACTCTGAGGTCATTACAGATTACCTTCCCATCTGTTTTACCGGTTTGACGTCATCACCACCATGATGTCATGCTTAAAGGACACTGCACACGTCAGGGCAGATCAGGTCAGGGTTTCTTTTTCTTCCCCCACATTTGCATTTTGATGAAGATTCAGCTGAACTATTTTTTTCTGCTCGCACATTACTGCAGTATCAGTGTGCGTCTTCTTGCTCACACTGAGCACTTAATGCACGCCGTCTAAGCAATTAAACCACACCGCAACCGTGCAGTTCATTAACATGCAAATGGTGTCTTATGAAGAGATTAGTTAATTGCAACTCATTTGCATAATTAATGAACACTCAAATGAATAATGCTTTGGCAGATTTGCGCCGCGCTGCTACGAGATAAATTATAAACGACAAGCCGAGACCATTGTGCGAAAGCCCTGCGCGTTGGACAAAATAATAAAGCAGGTGGGAGATGGATGATGGTTGTGATATCACTTATTAGTAAAGATGGAGTATTTATTTATTTATAATTTATTTTATCGCCGTTTGTGCTCTTTCAGACGGAGCAGGATCTTGTCTGAAACACTCAATTGGCATTTGCATTTGCATTTTTATTGACCTATTGCATTACGTCCGGTCATGAATCATAAAGATTAATTGTGACTTCTTTTTTTTTTTTTTTTTTACATAAATGAATCCATTGTGTATAAATCATACAGATTAATTGTGATATTTTGTATTGACTTAATATAGATTAATCTATAAAAGTGAGCATTTTGATAGATTAATTGTGTACTTCACTTTGATTAAATGATTACAAAATAAATCTTGTGCAAAGTGGGACTTTGGTTTCGAAACATCTTAGGAATGACTAGGCTTTATTTCGATTCATTTTATACAGATTTAGATTATAGTGATAATATACTCTATTTATTTCATATACAATTAGCAGTTTTTTTAATATTCTTATTATATTGTTATAAAATGAATATATTATACATTACTTTTTACGATGATTAATATTAATCATAATAGTGATTTTCATTTTAAATAGCATATATAAAATAATTATAAAAACCTTTAAGGTAAAAAACAACAACTAATTAATTCCTGCTCTTTTTTTATTATTTTGTATTGACCAGAATTACATTATATCTTAACCTACTTGTTTTTACTATTTTCACCATGTTGTTTCATCACAGATGGTATGAATGAACAGTTTTCTCCATGTTATGGCGGATCAGTTCATGCCGTGTTGACGTTGGTGACCTTCTGTGGCCCGGGACGGTAATGATGCTCGGCTCTGCGTGACATCGCTACCTGATAACACGGGAATGCTTTAATAATGCTATCTGATAACACGGGAATGCCTGGTCGCTCCTGTGTGGTCGGTTTGAAGCAGATGGAGCAAATGCACATTTTTTCCTTTTCTACAGGTCAGGAGGGAGTCAGCTTAGAGCTGCTGACTTCAGGTAGGTTCATTTTATAGCAATGTATTTAACGATCACTGTGCAATCCTAATTAATATAGCACACTGGTTTAGTGTTAATTAAGAATAATATAAGAAACTAGCATTACTCTCACTAGGTCGTGGGTCGCGGGGGGCCTGGAGCCTATCCAAGGAGGCTTATTGCACGAGGCAGGGTACACCCTGGACAGGGTGCCAATCCATCACATGGCACACACACATACACTACAGGCAGTTTTGGGAACGTCAATTAACCTAACCTTGGAATGTGGGAGGAAACCGGAGTACCCGGAGGAAACCCACCAAGCACGGGGAGAACATGCAAACTCCATGCACACTGAGGCGGGAATCGAGCCTGGCCCGGGAATCGAACCTAGACCCCGTAGGTGCATGGCGGCAGTGCTAACCACTTACACCACATGCCATCTCTAGCATTACTCTTTTACTACAGAATAGATCTAGGATTAATATTAAATAATTATGTAAGGTGTGCAAGACTGACATAAAACTGCATAAACATTAAGAAAGATTTATTTCAATATAGGATTTGTCAGAAAATATCCTTATAAAAATCTAGATCTGAAGTGGTTAGATGAAAAAACCCAATTATGTTTTGATAATTAGCTGAATGACTGACTAATTAAAAAGTGTCTAATTTATTAATTAATTTATTTTTCTTTCTTGGCATAAATGCACTTCCATTACAGATTTCGGACATAACACAAAGCATTATGGGTATTAGACCTGAACTCGACCCTTTGCTTATATTTCATTAGTAAGCTCCTGTGATAGCACGGTCTAATTGGGACACGGCAGTCTAAGTGTAATTCCCCTTGTAGTAGTTGATTAATTAACGGCTACAGTGTTAAACTGTAGCACATGGGCATGTGTTGAGCACGGAGTGGGACGTGACGGGGCCGGTTTAATACTAAAAAAAAAAACTATTTCTGTTCTCAGGTCTTATAACTGAGACTGTATTCACACCATGTATATATATATAGTGTGAGTACTGTATATATGGACACACACCAAGTTGGAAGGTAACCATGACTACGGTCCTATATAATACCTTTGGCTAGACTGTTTTTATAAAGCTGAAAGAAATCTACTGTGTAGTTCTACAGTGTAATGTTATATATACTTTTTGTTCAAATTTATAATCTATTTTTATATCATTCAGTGTTAAGGAAGCAAATTGTCTCCTCGCTTTATCCATTATCTCATAACCGCACTCATTCGTCCAGTTCTAAGTGATTCTGAAGAAAATTTAATTTATTCTGAGGAACACTGATCAGCGTGAAGATAGGTTACAGATTTTTATTCTGCACGTATTAATAGATGAACTTTACACAGTGTTGTAGGGCTTTCCGATCTCCGGATATTTTTTCTTGTCTCAGGCTCAAACATTAATGATAGCCATGACAGAAAGGTAACAGAGCACTCAGTGCGTCATGGCCTGGGGAACCTAAGCAATACTGGGCTTTTTATTGGGCAAAATACTGGGCATTTTGCGTTTAATGTTATGCCTGATTGGTGTATGGTCAGTGTTTATTTATTTAATATAACTAGCTGAGGTTAAATCCAAAAACAGTGCCACAAACTGAAGAAACATTCCCATTTCCTGTTTCCTTCTTGATCATTGTTCACACCAGTTTCCAGTAAACAGGAAAACCTTATGAGCTTGTTGGATCCTCACACTAGTTTTTAAATCCCTGGCAGTGCTGACTGACCGATAACATAAAAAATACCTTTTTTTCAAGTAACCCTCAAACTACAGCACCTGAACTCTGAGCTCTGCATTTTGTGGTTGTGTGGTATTGTGTGTCACTGTGCATTGTGAGCACATGTTTGTTGTATAGCATTGTGTGGCCTTGTATGTTGTGGTGTTTTGTGTAGTCTTGTGTTTTGTGTAGTCTTGTGTAGCATGGTACCATGGTCTTCTGGTGTGTTCTATGGAATATGTGTAGTGTGGTGTGTAGAGTAGCACGGCATGTTGTGTCTTTTGGCATGTCATGTGGTATTATGTGTTGTGTTGTGTGGTGTGGTATTGTGTGTTGTGTGGTATTATGTGTTGTGATGTTGTGTGGTATTGTGTGTTGTGATGTGTTGTGTGGTATTGTGTGTTGTGGTGTTGTGTGGTTTGTTGTGGTGTTGTGTGGTATTCTGTGTTGTGGTGTGTTGAGTGATATTATGTGTTGTGGTGTGTGGTGTGGTGTTGTGTGTTGTGGTGTTGTGTGGTATTGTGTGTTGTGTGGTATTACATGTTGTGGTGTGTTGTGTGGTATTGTGTGTTGTGGTGTTGTGTGGTATTGTGTGTTGTGGTGTTGTGTGGTATTCTGTGTTGTGGTGTGTTGAGTGATATTATGTGTTGTGGTGTGTGGTGTGGTGTTGTGTGTTGTGGTGTTGTGTGGTATTGTGTGTTGTGTGGTATTACATGTTGTGGTGTGTTGTGTGGTATTGTGTGTTGTGGTGTTGTGTGGTCTTGTGTGTTGTGGCATATTGTATGGTATTATGTGGTGTGGTGTGTTGTATGGTATTGTGTGTGATGTTGTGTGGTATTGTGTGTTGTGATGTTGTGTGGTATAGTGTGTTGTGGTGTTGTGTGGTCTTGTGTGTTGTGGCATATTGTATGGTGTTATGTGTTGTGGTGTGTTGTGTGGTATTGTGTGTGATGTTGTGTGGTATTGTGTGTGATGTTGTGTGGTATTGTGTGTGATGTTGTGTGGTATTGTGTGTGATGTTGTGTGGTATTGTGGTCTGTTGTGGTGTGTTGTGTGTTGTGTGTTATTATGTGTTGCGGTGTGTTGTATGGAATGTGCGCGTTGTGGTCCTGTGTATCATATTGTGTTGTGTGTTGTGATGTGTTGTGTATAATTGCATCCTGTGGTGTTGTGAAACATGGTGCATTGTGTGGAAATGCGTGTTGTGGTGTGTGGTGCGGTGTGACGTTCAGTGTTGTATGTTATGTGTCTTTGTAAAACTGTGTGTTTGTGGAGCAGTACGATTTGGTGTCTTCTGTGGAGTTTTGTCTGGAATTTTGTGTTGTGTAGCGTCATGTCTTATGATGAGCTGTATAGACTTTCAGTACACATTGCGTAGTATTATATGTATGTATGTATGTATGGAAATGTATCTTGTTTCCAAATGAGAATAAAGTCAGTCTTTGTGCTTATGCACCTCAACATGTTTAGCAACAGACGCAGCCCCTGATGCCTTGTGTTGTTCTGCTTTGCGCATGGAGGTCTATGAGATCTTCATCATTGATCAGATTGTAAGTTTTAGCTCTACACTATAGTTTCTTCTGCCAGGAGGTTACAATTTCGGCATAGCTGGATCTTTCAACAGTATAAAGACACCATAATTTATATATTGAATAAATCAAGACAAAAAGCCATGGCTATATAGGGTGCCAATATTTTTTGGAGTTGCCTGTAAAGCTAAATATATTTTTCCCGGATGGGAGATCAGTCACACTTGTGCAAATTAGGCCATACTATATTTACACCGAATTTACCATTTTAAACTTCTCACACACACACACACTCGAACACACTCATTCGGGAGACACAATGTATCCTAGTGTCGATTTGTTCAGGAAGGAAGTGTGACACTGTAGGGAGCTTTGTGTTGGAGGTGGATTGAAACCGGGCCTCTTGACTGGCCCTTTGTGTAGGAAGGACACAAGCAGCTCATTGAGAATTGTTTGATTGGAGCAGTACACACACGTCTGTGAGAAGATCAGTGTGTGTATGGTATGTGTGTGTGTGTGTGTGTGTGTGTGTGTGTGTGTGTGTGTGTGTGTGTGTGTGTGTGTGTGTGTGTGTGCGCGATGTCTGTGTAAACTGCAAGCCCACGCAAAACCAGCTGAACTCTTAGCACAGACGCTCACACTTCCTGCCCTGTTTATTTTAGCATATGGTGCATGCACTCATAAAGGAAATACATGTTGCCTTAGTCCTGAATGTGAACACACACATGTTCTTGAGAAGTGTAAGCTGAAGTTTAATTATTTAAGTTTGAGAGCTTGGGGATTTTGGCGTAATGGTTAGTGCTCTGGCCTTGCAAAGGGCATAGGGACAGGAGTTTGTACGGTCTTCCCCGGGCTTGGTGGGTTTCCTCCAGATAATCCGGTTTCCTCCCACAGTCCAAGGATATGCAGGTTAGGCTGATTGGCGTTGGATGGAATGGATTGGTGCCCCATCCAGGGCGTTCCCCAGGTGAGAGAGTGACGCTCAGTGTCAAAATAAGAGTCACATGTGTGAAGCATGATACTCGGCGCTTGTAAACTAATACTTGCTCGGTTTCCGAATAAAAAATTATTTTAAATCTTTGCTCGGTTTGCGGAACACTCGTAAACCACGTTACTCGCAATCCGAGGTTCCACTGTATAGTTTTTCGTTTTTGCTATAAAACTTTTTACAATATATATGTATACAAAAAATATACATAATATAATTGGGATATAAAAAAGCATGAGCAAGACAATGTGTATAATATTATTATTAATAATAATAATAATAAGCTCCAGGCCTCCCATGACCCTGTACAGTATAGTGAATAATAAGAGTGTGAGTTATAAAAGCTACCAGTTTAGCATCGTGCACACTCCATGTCTAAACCTGATAGATAGATAGATAGATAGATAGATAGATAGATAGATAGATAGATAGATAGATAGAGTGATAGAGTGATTGACAGATCAAATTACAAAAGATGTGTTTCTGTAGATTAAATATCATTAATAAGATGTAGATTAACTTTTAAATGATTTATTCTTTATTTATTCTTAGTAGACTCAGTAGTATTATCTATAACTGATCTCACCTTATATAGACTGAAGTGTGCTCTTGTATTGGAGAGTAAAACTTAAATTAAGTGTGTGTGTGTGTGTGTGTGTGTGTGTGTGTGTGTGTGTGTGTGTGTGTGTGTGTGTGTGTGTGTGTGTGTGTGTGTGCGCGTGTGTGAATGCGTGCGTGCGTGTGTGTGTGTGTGTAAAACTCAAACCTACAGGAGCTGATGCTGAACTAATGAGGTGTAATGTTACTCTCAGTAAATAAGAGCATCAACATCAGGCAGGAAGAACTCAAACATACACACACACACACACACACACACACGGAGAGAGAGAGAACAGCAGCTCAGCGGTAAACATCCCCACATCCCTCTTTGGCCCCCCTACATACACACACACACACACACACACACACACACAGCACACGCGCACACACAGAGGGAGCATGACTGAGCAGCAGAAATGTGACTTGATGGTGCACATTGAGGGATGAAATGGACAATGAAGTTTCCATATGTTGTTTTTACACACTAATTAGAATCTCTCGCTCCCTCCTGTCCTCCCACAGTATCGCTTCTTTCCTCGCTTTCTCTTCTTCACATGCACATGCATGCACAAGTTCACTTTAAGCACTGTTATCTCTGGGCACATGAAATGCTATACTGTGTGTGTGTGTGTGTGTGTGTATGTGTGTGTGTCTTGTCATAATGTTTAAAAAAAAAAGAAGAAGAACAAACTATTGGATTTTAGAAAAGAAAGGTTACATGTTATGTAGTACCTGACCGTTCAGACAGGAATCTATGAAAAAAATCGAATCAATAAAACCTGAACTACATGGATGTGAGACGGTCATCAGAAGTTTTGTAGCAAATTCTCCAAACAGTTTCTAGACAATTTTTTAAATACAACTGCCTCTATTTTTAAAGACAATTTTTCATTTCCTCATTGCGTTCAAGTCAACCCGGGACTTGCGATGAAATTTCTCTTGAGTGAACATTCAGCGAGATCCTTGAAAACCGATGGAAGAGACCGTTATAAACAAGTCTCAGGGGATGCAAATGTAGTTTAAAAATAAACACTTTAATATCAGTTATACCCAAGCAGTCAGAAAAAGT
Organism: Clarias batrachus; assembly: GCA_003987875.1. Taxonomy (NCBI): domain Eukaryota; kingdom Metazoa; phylum Chordata; class Actinopteri; order Siluriformes; family Clariidae; genus Clarias; species Clarias batrachus. Next base: position 67,607 of record QMIH01000094.1, read on the forward strand.
AGGGTAATCCAAAATCAGCATCAGTAAACAGGCAAGCTTCAAGCAATTTGTGACGGCCATAAACTGGGACAATCTAAAGTCGAGATGTTGAATAAACAAAACCGGGTCACCATAACTGGAGCAAGTTACAGATAGTGTACACTTTGCAATGCTGATGTGTTTCTGAGTTTCTTTTATGTGTGTGTAATTGATTCCTGGTGTGGCAGACCTGGTAACCCCGGGTCCTTACCGCCGTTCTTGTGAGCCGTGTCAAGTCCGATAACAACTCTGACAGAGATCAATCTGTCTGTGGAAACAGTACACACAATCATTCATAAACACCACTTGCACATTGTAGGAGCTCAGCTGGAAGTTATCGCCACATCTGCCGTACAGTCCTGACCTCACGCCAAGCCAGTTCCATGGGCCATTAAAGGAGTTCCTGGGAGGCCAGCGTTTCAGTCAGTCAAGGTTCTGGAATACTGAGAAACCTTCTATCGAAGCGTTAGTGAAACACTGCGACGAGTGCATCAGTATAGCAGGAGATTATAACCGGGTTTGGTCATTCAGCACAATCAAGTCCTGGTTTGACTTAAACAAACTTTGTAGAATATGCTTACTGTACGTGCTTTATGATTTCTTATAACATGTATTGTAGTATATACAGTAACAGCTATATAAAAATGGCTAAATATTTACCATAGAGAACATACATTTTCAAGTACACAATATACTGTATAATATAATATAATATAATATAATATAATATAATATAATATAATATAATATAATATAATATGCAAATTATAAAGCATTAATTACACTGCAAAAAATATATATTAGCAAAAAAAAATATCTAAATGGAGAGTGATTCATTTCATATTTTTTTATTTCATAACTTCATAACCATACAACTTTTTTTTGATGCTTTTTACTTATTTTCAGCTTTAACCTGTCTAATAAGCCTTCAAGCATCAGATTTTTTTTTTTTTTTTTAGAAATAAATGCTTCCATTCTGAAAGCCTGCCAAAAGATTTTTGCTTACAATTTTGTTTGTAAATGTTTAGTAGGAAATATTTATTGAATTCTGAATATTACAAATATTTACCATATTTATTCTCCCTTCAGAAGTAAAACAATAAAACCTTTGAGAATTGTTAAACAATTACTTTATGTGAGATATATCCAAATTCTAGTATTCTAGTAGCTTGTCAGGCTTTAATTAATTAGAAGATTCAGTCTCTTGACGAAAATAAAAACAATTACAAAATCATGAGTCAAAAGGGGCTCATTTGTTGAAGAAGCACGTCTGCCAGTCACGTCCATCACCATGGCGACCCAGGAGAAAGCTGCGATGCGTTACGCTCACAGATGTGACCTGTTCGTGCTCATTGAATTTGCAAATGTAATGTTCAGCAGCTACTGTTTGCCGGCCCTGTGTAAAAAAAAAATATATATATATATATATATATTAATTAATTAAAAAAAAAACTTCCGCAAAGACTTCCTAAGAGGAGTTAGGAAGTGGCTGGAAGATCATTTGAGTGATGCCTTAGGATGAATATAAGGAATAAGCTAAAAGGAAAAAAATACTTAGAGTATTCTCAGATTATTCTGATTGGTCAAAGAGGAATGAACGGTAGAATCTCAGCATAGAGGCGTCTGAGGAGGGTCTGAGAGGACCAGGAATATTTCTGACATAAACAGAAATGCAAGACTAGTCAGAAGATGAAGAGGAGTCTCAAGTAAGTATTAGAAGAAACCTTTAAAAGAAATTGTTTTATAAGAAGCAAGTGATTTAGACCAAGAGACAAAACAGAGAGGAGCCTGAGAAGAACCCAATAAAGTTTCAGAAGAAACATAAAGGTATGTGAGGGGAACTCAATACAAGTTTCAGAAGAAACGTAGAGGAGTCTGAGGGGAATTCAATACACGTTTCAGAAGAAACATGGAGGAATTTGAGAAGAACTCAATACAACTTACAGAAGAAACATAGAGAGGTCTAAGAGGAACTTAATACAAGTTTCAAAATAAACAGAGGAATTTGAGAAGAGCCCAATACAAGTTTCAGAAGAAACATGGAGGAGCCTGAGAAACTTAGAAAAAGAAAAGAAAACAGAAGAACAAAAGAAAAAAAGAAACAGAGAATCTGTGAGGAACCCGGGAAAAGTGTTAGAATAAACAGAGAAGTATTTTGAGAAGAAACAGGGAGACGGCTGAGAGAAACCCAAGAACAGATTTAAAGAGCAACCTGAAACCAGCTTGAGGAGAAACTGAGAGAAGTCTGGAAGCAGTCTGAGAGAAGAAGGCAAAGAGTTTGAGGGGAACCAAGAGTAACCTGAGCAGAGACTGATGATAACCTGAAGGACGTCGGAGGCGTCTGTGGTGCCGTGGAGGAGTCTGAGAGGAGTCTGGACCTGAGGACTGAAGATCCTTAAGCAGAACCTAAAGGAAACTGGAAATGACCAGATGAGGATCTGGAGAGGAACCTGAGAGCAGTTTGATAAGAGTCTTGAGTAAATCTCAGAGTTGTCTGAGGTGATGCTGAGAGGATTCTGAAAATGACTTGACAGGATCCTGAGACAGAGGAGTAGAACACCACACCCTGATAATGAGAGAGTGGCAGAAGGAAGGATGTGTGAGAACCAGAGTACAATCTGAGTGTGTATCCACGTATGCAGGTGTTTATACACAACACCATGCGTGTATGTTTGATTGTGTATATCTATGTGCACGTGAGTGTGCGAATGTACCTAAGTGTGTATTATGAATGCGTGTGTTAGACTCTTGGCTCTGTGTGTTTCTAATCTCCACCGCGGCGAGGAAGGCACCGGGCCATGAACCTGGCTGCGCTCTGATTGGCTGCATTGTGTGTGTGAGCTCAAGGCCACAGCTGTGCGTTTGGAGAGATTGTGTGTGCGTGTGTGTGTGTGTCGGTATCTGAGGCTCAATAAGACACAGCCTGTCTCTCAGGAGAGCTCTGCATATGTCAAGTATATTGTCCCATTATGCCAATCCATTTATCAAGCTACTGAATGCCAATTAGATTCGCAGGATGGCGCAGGTACACGGCAGGCAGGTCGGTGCCAATGCAGCTGAGCTCGCTCGCTCTCTCTCTCTCTCTCTCTCTCTCTTTCTCTCTCTCACATACACACACACAAATATACACACACACACACTAGGCAGGGCTTGCCAGGGTGACTAACCTTCCTAAAAGGGCAACTTCCCCCTACTCCCACCCGAGTGGCGGTGTCCTCTATGTGTGTGTGTGTGTGTGTGTGTGTGTGTGTGTGTGTGTGTGTGTGTGTGTGTGTGTGCCCCAATAAAGATGTCAAGGAGAGGAGGATGAAGCTTGTGCCAAGTGTCTCCACAGTGATAGGGAATGGGGGGCA
>QMIH01000094.1:73492-97671 GCA_003987875.1 Clarias batrachus
TTTGAGATTATACTGGCTCGGTTTGGTGGCAAATGTGTAAAACCCAGGATATAACCCTCGCATTCATTTCTGTGCATTTTGCAAACAATCCAAAATAACTGACTTCCCATTGAGCAGATTTCACTGCATATCGTACTGTGTATGACTGTGTATGTGACAATTAAAATTAGAATTTGAAAATGCATAGTGAAAATTGATCAGCCCTTCACACTCGGTGATGTAATATTGCTGATGTCATAGTGCTTCGGCCCTCACATCCTGAATATTGTAGTGGAGTTGGACATACCTGGTAACAAATCGATTCCCTTGCCAGTCTGGTATACCGGGACAAGGACATTAGTTCAATTAAATGGCCTAGCCAACCTATAGCTATACATGCTAAACTGTGCCTATAAGCATGTACTGACTATTCTCTGATCCCTTCCTCCGCAATACAAGAACAGCTTGAGTGGTTCTCTGCAGGACACGTCTGCCTTGGACACAGCTGGAATTTGTCTAGATGACCCAGGGTGTCGCTCAGTAGCCCCTTATCACTTCTCCCATGACTACTACTCCAAACCTCCCCCAAAGACCCCTTAAACTGCACTACATGGCCCAAATAGCAAAACACATTCCCCACATCTCTTCTAACCCCAAATACCCCAGACCACCTCTACACAACCCTAAATACTTCTAGCAGTCCTTAAACCTCCTCTATATAATCCCCAATACAACAAACACACACTAGACCTCTTCTACATAGCACAAAAATACCTCCAAACATCCCTAAGCCTTCTTCACACAGTCCCAAACAATCTTAAAAGCCCTTAAACCTCCTCTATAATACCACCAATAGACCAAACACTCTTCAGATCTCTTCTACGTAACCCAAATTACCCCTAACACTCTTCTACACAATGGAAACTACACCTAAAAGCCCTTTATCTCAACCATATGCGCGTAAAAGTCCCTGTACCTCTTGTACATTACCCAAAATGCATGTTTTGACATTTCTAAAATATTGCCCTTTCAGACTAAACCACCTTTTGATACCCCGAATACACCACACTCTCCCAAATCGTAAAACAAACCCAAGAGCTCTTTATGCCCCAAACCTTCCCATTTTTTCTTCATGACCCAAATTCTTCTAAATGGGCACCTTATCAAAGCTTTCTAGAACAATGCCCAAATATGCACTTTAACCCCCATATCCTGCTGTACACTTCTCTATCAACACTCTCACATTTGCACTGTTTATTCACTCTCTACATAATTATTAAAACTCTGAAAATACTCTCAAACCTCCTTTAAATTCCTCCTTTAAACTCCCTAAACATCCAGCATTGCCACACCCCCCCAACCTCCCCAGGATCATCCCTGGAACCCTATCCACTATTATTACTTCTGTATTCCTTTAAACCAATCTACAGACCCACTCCAACAAACTTTCCAAAAAACTCCTCTAAATTCCTGAATCCTGCAGTCCCACCTACAATCCTCCCTGAACATTACACCAAACACCAAGAACACTCCAAAATCCTCTGCCCCCGGTCTCAAATCTCATTTACACTATGTGCCCTGTAATAACTTACATTTCCTCGACCACATCATTCCAAACTCTCCGAAACTTATCGAAATGTTCCCTACACGCTTCAACTAACCTCACCTCAACAACCACCATCAAACCTTCCTTAAATGTCATAATCCAACACTAGATCCCTCACATCTCACTTTACCTTACACAGTCCTCCTGTATATTATTCACTGTGAACACTCTGTATTGCTAACCCCCTCTTCCTGCCCAGAACACCACCCAAACTAGCTTATCATGTCTTTTACGCCCTTGCATTTACTGTACATGATCACTCCTCTACATACTTCTCCTACATTCCAGAATCCTACCCTCCACTCCACAGATATCTCAGCTCATGGCATGCTAATAACACCACCGACACAGCTGAAATCTCCTTTAATTGTTGCATATCCACCAAAATATACAAATCCTTGACTTCTTAGTCCTCCACTCCCCAAAGATTTGTATTGGCTCAAATGGCTAAATCATTTTTCCAGCGTGATCTAAAATTAAGGCCGGATACAAAGATGCAACAATGGCATCCTTGTTGGGATTTAAATCTACAACCTTCTGATCAGTCGAGCCAGAACTCCTCACCCAGACTCAAGGCATTTTTTTTCACTACACCAGAGCCACAACCAGACACTAGCGAAACTTCCTTTTCATGTTTTAACTATAACCAAACTTCCTCTACATGACCCAGAAATCCTCTATAAATGTTTTTTTTTTTCAAAACCTCATCTAAATACTTTACCGCCTATGAACACCACACTCTTCTCAGTTTCATCTCAGCCGCCATCGTCAACTTACCCCTAAGTTACACAAATGCTCCAAATCTTAGTAATACCTCAAACTTCCACTAAATAAGACCACCCCTGCCCAAACAAAAATCTCTTCATGCTCCACCCAGTACAAACAGTACCCAAACTTACCCCATGCCCCTGACTTGACTCAATGTTTTCTTTTCTAGGCCAAAAGGCAAAAACACTTACATAACTTCCTCTAAATGGCAGAACTTTATGTTCCACTGCACTGATCTTCACTATACACCCAACAAGTCGCTGTCCACTTTCTAAAAATATTTCACGTGACTTGCACCCATTCCAAGCAATATAGGTTAAACCTCCTGAACATGCCCGAAACCTCACTAACCGCCCCCCCATGGATCCGTCTTGAACCTGCAAATCTTTCCTACCGAGGCTCCAACTCGACCTGAAGGGTCTCAGCTGAACAACAGACACTCTTTTCGGGACTGAGTAAATCTCCTCGGTTTATGACTTCGTGTTGGGGCCTTTTTTTATGGCCAGTCCTGTGTGAGGTTAGCCTTCTAAAGTTAAACAAACACAGTGATTACAGGTTTCATTATAAATCATGGCCCTGCTGCTGTTCATACACACGTCTCACAAAAGCCTAAACAGTGAAGATGGCCTGGACCTTCTTTCCAGACTAATAAGGGCTACTTGAAACAAGCACTCCACTCTCTTGTACCAAAATAGGGCAGGTTTTCCTTTGAGTTATACATATACCCAAGAGTTACGTTTTTGAGACGGGGGCTTTTTTGCTGAGGAACCGGGTGGGCACACGTTCAGCTGGAAAGCAGCGTCAACATGCTGCTAAGCTTTGAAAGATGCTTTCGTGCACTCTCTAATTTGGGCCTCGGTAATGGAGGGGTGATTCAGGCAGCTGAGTTAAGAGGAGTGGGTGAGTGAGTGCATGTGTGTGGCAGATGGGGATAGATAATCAGTAATGCTTGTATACTCCACATGTAGGTATAACGTAAGCACAATTAAAGTTGTATGCACGGGTTTCTCCTAGCATTGATAGGATTATCTAGTTAACCCGCCCTTACTAACACAATCCTTTGGAAATAAAATACAGATGTTATTGAACCGAGAAAACGTTTGCGGCTCAGGAAAACATTTATATCATGCAACCTGTGAAAGCATTTGTGACACGTCTGAACTCTCTGTCTATTGGTGTCCCCTAGACACACTTTCACTTCCTTTTTAATAACCTAGCATTGCTATTTATGACTTGTATTGACACCTTTTACAAGTCAACATTAGGGTACATGGTTAAAGAAAACAACATTGCAACGTACATCACATCATTTGCTCTTTGGCAGATCTGAAATAATTCCTTAGTCTACTGATATGCCATTAAATAATGAAAGGCAGTCTTCGGAAAGGAAAGTCAAATATAGCTCTGTCAAGGAACGATTAGCGGGGGATGCTATCCTGACAGTGTTTGGACTGGATTTGCAGGAAAAACCCTGACCTTCGAGGTCAGGGCCCCAGAGAGACAACCATGTTCGGGATGTTATTATAGAAAAGGGATGTTCAGACGGATGGGACTGTTTTAAACCTATGAATCAGCACAAGAGTATGTTTGCTCTTTAAAAAAAAAAAAAAAACATTGTGGTTTTCTTTTTAAGTCTTAAGCTGTTTCGGGTCATAATGAACCATTTTTAAAAACACGCTTGCATTAAAAGAAGACCATACAACAAGTTAATTTTACAAGAGAAAACTTTGTGTTATTAGGGTGGTTTCTCTGATTCTCTGATAAGTCTAAAAAAAATCATATTGAGATACTGTAACAATAAACAAGAACCTCGTTCTAAAAAATGGCCTATCATTCATTCCTCTTTGGTAAGTGCTTTATACTGGGCATGTTGCCATAGGACCGGAAGTAATCTGTGGCCCACTGAGCTCTAGCCAGAAACAAACCATGAGCGGGACATCAGTTCATTACAAGACACTATGCATACATGTATTCACATTCATTCACAGTGAAGGACAACTTACAGCACTAAACTATATATTTTTAAGACGGACAGGAAGAACCTTATGAACCCAGAGGAAACTTACAAGCATATGGGAAGAACAAAGCAAACTCCAAACAGTCAGAAACATGTACTCTGTACTTAATATACTCGATCACTCATCATGTATACCGCTTAATCCTGTATTCACGGTCATGAGGGCCTGGAGTCTTTCCCAGGAGACTTGGGGCACCCTGGACAGGGTGCCAATCCATCGCAGGGCACACACACACATACACACACTCACACACTATGGCCAATTTGGGGATGCCAATTAACCTAACATACATGACTCTGGACTATGGGAGGAAACTGGAGTACCCGAGGGAAACCCACCAAGCTCGGGGAAAACATGCAAACTCCATGCACACAGAAACGGGAATCGAACCCAGACCCCGGAGGTGCAAAGCGACAGTGCTAACCACTACACCGCCCACTTAATATACAGTACGTTCATGTTGTATATTATATGACTGTGATCATACTCAGACTCATCCTGGTACCCGCACCTGTTTGGAAACCTCAGACCCCAGTGTGGTCTTCTTGGGATGCGTGTGGTGACAGGCCGGGAAAACAGGGTGTGTGTGGGTGTGGGATTTTTTTTATTTTTTATCATGCAACCTGTGAAAACATTTGTGATACATCTGAACTCTCTGTCCCCTAGACACACTTTCACTTCCTTTTTAATAACCTAGCTTTACTATTTATGTTGACACACCTTTTACAAGTCATGATTAAGGGTCATTTTTGTCCAGGCCTGTTCCACGAGTTCATTTTTTTTTATAATTCCGCTGAAGCATGGTTGAAAAGCAATGTCTGACTTTCATTGGTTAACATTCATAGAATTCTTATTTATTATTACTTTTGTCAAATTAAAGTTATTTCTGTGACCATTGTGAGTTTTTCTTTCATTGACCGAAGGGTGCCAACAATTTTGTCCACGTGTGTACATCCATGTTATATATTATGTGAGTGTGACCATACCTGTGACCATACAGAGCTCTGACTCATCTTGGTGCCCCACTTCTGTTTTTGAAGACCTCAGACCCAGTGTAGTCTGCCTGGGAGGCGTGTGGTGACTGGGGACAGTTCCACGTGACCATGAAGACGGTCCTGGCCGCAGCTGATGCAGACACTGGGCTGTTGACTGCAGTTGCTCAGGAGTAGCAGTAACTTGCCACAAACAATTTTGTATCTGAGCCTACAATAACGTAAGTGAGCTTAAACATACTGAACCAAAGTCATGCAGATTAGGCAAACTGCCTTTCCCGCATTGCCTGTAGTGTGTGAATGAGCATGTGAACGTGTGTGCTGTGTGATGGATTGGCACCCAGGAGCATCCAGGGTGGACCCTGCCTCATGGGATATGCTCCACACACCCCGCAACCTTGTATACAGGATAAAGCAGTATAGACGAAGAGTGAGTGAGTGAGTTGTAGGAGGGTAATGGCATCCTGTTTTCACCATCACTTATCTACACACATCAAGCACTAGCAGATAATGCTATTGGATATACCAGTAATTCTGAATAATATAAATGTATCCCGATACATAGTTAAGTCAAATTTCTTGATCTAAGATCCTTGAAAAGAATACCAAAATGTTGGTTAAACATTTATCAGCATCTCTGCTCTAAAGCACTTGGTATGTTTTTGAAGGCAGGAAGCGTGCTTTAAGTGTCCCGTCTTACCCCTGGTTTATGTAGTTGACCGCCAGTAATTACAGCACATGAGTTAACGACACAGAGGGGAAATATAATGTGAGGAATGTCAGAGGTCATTAAGGTCATTGCACTGATGTTGCATTTTCCAGTAGGATTCAGTAGGAGGTCAGTAGATAAGGTTTCTGCACTAGTGAATGGAAGATTGTCATTTCAAATCCCAGGACACAGAGTGTTCATAACCCAGTAATTAGCTGTGCGCTGGTAAATCAGTCCGCCAAATACATAAATGTAAATGCTTTATGTTCATGAAGCATTCTGAGGCTAATAGGTTAGCACTTCTTCTTCTCCACACCCAAAATAAGCGTATACCAGATTTCAGGTTACAAGGGCTAAAATTAAGCCTCATTAAGGTTCGATTTTCTCTGGCTCGAACATGTACCGCTTCATATCGGCATGCAGCTGCATCCAGTGATCAACAAATACTGTCTGTTTAAAGTCCTGCATGTTCTTGCCATGTTCATGTTGGTTTCCTCTGGGTTCTCCAGTTTCTTTCCAACTTTGCCCAAAGCATAGCAGTAAATTAATTGAATACACTTTATTGTCCCAAGGTTTGAATGTCATGTGATGTACTGGTGCCCCTTTCGGGATGTATTCACGTTTCACCTTAGTGTTCCCAGGATTCCACCATGAATCTGACCTGGATACAGAGCATACTAATGATAAATAAATTAATTTCTTATATGGCTAACTGGATTTCCTTTAGTATTAGCATTTGAGAGTGTTCTATGTCCACTCTGGCGGGCATGTAGATGTTTAGCAGAACGTTCTGGCACATATATTGTATATATAAGTGGTTCAGGTTTCTGTGATATTCATCAGAAGGCTGTAAGTTTAAATCCCCACTTTAGCAAAGAGCCACCACTGTGTTCCTGAACAATGTTATTCACTTTCAACTGCTCAGCACTCTGCCTGGATTGGATTCTGGCTCACTTGAGTCACCTTGGATAACGTCCCAGTGACTAAATCCATAATCACAAGTAAGACATTGCAGCCCATGTTGTGCAAATCTGGAATTTGTGACGTACAACCCCTTGAAGGTTTGTTTGTACGTGCTATTTTCTTTACAAATTTAGTGCAGAGATCTTGCACTCATGAGGAACTGCATCTGACGAAACACATTTCTGAAATGTGTATTCCCTCCCTTGCAGGACCCCACATGCAGCTTCTACAAACTCTTACCCCCAAGCACCCCCTTCCAATTACAGCCTGGGTGCAATGTACAGCAAACTGGATGTTTGTGCAACAACAAAAAATCTCACAAACTCCTCCACCGGGTAGTGGGAGCAGTGCAAAGACGAGCTTTTCTGGGTTTAAAAATCATACATAGGTTTATAATAAAAGTGGTGAGGAGCTATTTATTAGCAGGAAAAGTGCTTCCATTCTCCGACCTTCATCTAGAGTCAAAAAGTCTGATGGTACGTTCCAAGCTAAAGCTTATATGATCCCTGTTATCTAACATTTCCACCAGAAAGTGGTTGCGAGTCTATATTTCTGAGCGGTTCAAAAAAAGGTTTATGGTCAGTTGTGTGGTTACACACTTGTTCCTACGAGCATAGCAGGTTTTATTATCACACCATGGAGGTAATCTGACACAAGTGTCCATCCTTAGACCTTAAAAGACCGAGTATAAATATTAACATGCCATCATATTACTGCCTGTCAGGAATAATGATTTCCAACCAAGTCGGAATGCCAAATGGGATTCCACCGCTCATTGGCTTAGGACAGAGAGCATTAAATTGCAGGCCGCAGCCTGGATGTGAACCAGCGAGGCGTTTCAGTAGATCAAACCGAGCACTGGAAAAAATCCTTTTCAACATGTGAAAAACCGGCAGTAATTCATGCGGTCCAGTTTTTTTTTTAAACTGAACCTTTGGAGTTTCTGTAGCTGATCCGCAGTTGTAGCATGTTGCAGCCATTATAATGCGTTAAGGTACTGTAAGTCAGCTCGTTTTGAAGATTTTATAGGTTCTTAGTTATTTACTTTTATTTGTTTGTTTGTTTCATTTACACACGCTCGTCTGGTTAGTGCTGCGGCGACATGTCTTGTTCGGCAAAAGCTGAATTATAAATGAACAGCCAGAGAAGTATGTGTTTATTCCCTTTGCATCAAGTTAAAAGCAGATGTCTCATCTGCTCATTCCGTGGCATTAGTTACAAGCGGTAACGTGATGCACCGATGCGAAATAAAATATAAACAATTCAAATCCATGCTGCGATAATTAATGGTTCAGCATTTAAAAGCAGTTACGTTGTAACCATTCAGTCATGTTAGTTGCTCATTTGAAGCTTTTGAGTAAGAGATTTTTATAAAGCTGGACACATAACAACAAAGAAAATTAAGCCCTGATCTAGTAAGTTATCCATCCATCCATATTTATACCGTTTAGCATTTGTAGCTGCACCTGGAGCCTGCCATCACTCTATCACAAGGTAAAGGCAATTGCACACATACTTATACACCATGCGTGATTTGGAAAAAAAAAAAAACAATACAACCACTTGATTGTTGGAGGAAACCCAGCAAGCATGGACATAACATGGAGGCCAAGATCTGAACCTCCAACCCTGTGCCAACCACTAAGCCACGTGCCACCTGCTATTCCAACTTAACCCACGTTCAATACACTAGAATGTTGGTTGTTTAATCAGTTATCAAACCCTCGTACATAAAGTCTGTATTAAAAAAATATATTTAAATAATTGATTGTTACAAGCATTTTTCTTCCTTTTTTGTCATTGTTGTAATGCCATATTTCCTTCTCATCTGTTCTTGCTTAAAGAGGCTTTTCCACTCAATAGTTTTAGTAGTGATGTAATGATGAAATACTGTAGTTTTATGAGTGAGTATATTCCAATCAAGCTTTTAATCTATCTATCTATCTATCTATCTATCTATCTATCTATCTATCTATCTATCTATCTATCTATCTATCTATCTATCTATCTATCTATCTTTTTTTTTAAACCAAGCAGGGTATTCAGCTTGTCTAGAACCACCAGTGTCGGTAAACTCATTGGCATCATTTCCACAATGTTTGGATTCAGTGGTGAATTGGAGGGGAATAGGCACCATGCATGAAGGTAGAAGCTAATAAGTACCACATTTCCAATCCTTTGCCAATCTTCTTCTTGATTGCACAGCCACCACCTGTCTAGCTGATACACTTGTCTGGAAGTCTATTATAAGGGGCCGCTGGTTTGTTTATTGAGATCAGATGGTTTTTTAACACTTGGTTAATCCAGGAACCTTTATAATAACCTCAGGGGCAAGAGGGAAACTGATTTAGATACGAGACTGCTGCAAACTGGCAGCCGTAAATAGACGATCATGACCGTTTAATCACTCATTCATTTAGATCCTGTTACTGCTCTATTCTGGTCAGGACTGTGCTGGACACTGGAAGGGACACCAGTTTGTCAGAAGGCATCCAACACCAACACATGCATACTGTATGAATGGCACATCTTTTTACCCAGTGAAAAAATTGTGTTTTTTGTTTAACTTGATCGAGTACAGCAAGTCCCTACATACAAACATTCGAGTTACTAACTTTCGCAAAAAACATACATGCTTTTAATCATAGAAGTCCAATCACAGGTCCGGCGTTCATTGTCACGTGCATACTGTATAGAGTACAGTAGTGTAGTACAAGCCCAGGATGTCCAGAACCAAGCGTAAAAGCAGCGGCGATGAAGCTGGAACTGATCAGAAGCGCCAAGCAATAATAATGGTGACAAAAGTGAAGATAATTGACGTAATGAAGCAAAAAAGATGGCAGATATTGTTCATTCTTTTAACATGAAACAAGGACAAGACCATGGAACTAGTAAAATCTGCTATGCCAGTGATGTTGACAATAATATCAAAGAAGAATGGAAAAGTAATAGAGGAGAGCAAATTGTGTTTGTATTCTGGTACCTAGACAATGTTTATTGGACTTACAAACAAACTGGACTTACGAATGAGCTCTCTGAATGGAACTTGTTCATATCTAGAGGACTTACTGTAAATCCAATTAAATATTGTTTTTTGGTTGGTTAGCTGAATCAGGAATCAGATTTGGGAACCTGTAGGTTACCAAAGATCTTTATATTACATATAAACCAAAGATCTTTATATGACATTATAAGTTCTATATGAAGGAAAATGCAGGAAAATAGATCCAAACCTTTGCCTCTTGACTTCCTGTCCATACCCAGCTCTTATAGTACCTCTGGCTGAATAAGCAGTTCCCCAACATCATCACGCCACAATACTTAGCCCACTAAACATTTACACCTAGCTACATGATGGCGTGTTCTTACTACGGTTTATGTGACATCAGTGACCAGAAAAGTGTGAAAGGTTTTAAATTGTACTGTTGATGCAGGATTCGTGTCATAGAGACCTGCTGATTACTTCCTGTATCCTGCTTCCTGTTTTCTACTGGTACTTCCTGGTTTTCTTTACTGTTGCGTTCTCTCACACTGAGAGCTACCTGTATTTTTGAGCTTCCAGAAAAGTAATTACCAACAACTTTAACCCACCCCAAGCTGTGTGCCTAAGTGTTTGTTCCAGGGGTAGGGTTGTTTTTTTTCCCCACATGGTATTTTGGCTATTTTGAAGATCTCGAATCATAAAGGCCACTGATGGCTTGACCAAGTCCTGCTATTTTATGCTATATTTGAATTAAAACTCTGAACGTTTGACCTTTTATTGGGACGAAACAAGGAAACCACATTCTTAACTTGGGAAGGTCTCCTGAAATTCTGCAAGTTACACTGAATCAACATGGCAGCTCACAGTATCGACACTAAGCACAGTAGTGCTATTTAATCAGATATTCTGTATAAATGGTCAGATCTAAGTATTGTAAAACAAAGATGCATTTTATGGCATTTGGCCTATGCACACCAGAGATTTTTGAAGATGTGCGAAGAAGCCACTCAAGACCTTCAGGTTTAATTCAAGAGGTCTGACAAAAGTGCTGCATTAACCATTGAGGAATTATAACCATTTGCATTCACACATCGCTATTGTGGGGGCTCATAAATATTTAAACAAATGGCTGATAAGAGGTCCAGGGGTGGCCAGTTCCCTTATTACTCTGCCACTAACCAAGCAGATAAAAGTCCTGAAGGTGATTCTGAGTGTTACATTTGCATTTGTTAGCTGTTCAMTCAAACACTCAGCATGCGGTCCAAAGTGGTGAGTGATAGAGATCATTCTATCATTAGGCTGAAATGAATAAATAAACAAACAAACAAACCCATCAGAGAGATAGCAAAACCACCAGGAGTGGCCAATACAACAGTTTGTAAGTAATTTCTTAAAAAGAATGAATTAATTGGTAAACCCAGCAACATCCCCTTGGGGATTAATAAAGTTCTTTGAATCTTTGAATCTTGAACCTTGAATCTTTGAATCAATAGACCTGAAAGACCACAGAAGATAACTAAAGTGGATGTTTGCACAATCCTGTCTATGGTGAAGAAGCACCGTGTCACAACATCTAGCCGAATCAACTACGCTCCACAGGAGGTCGGTGTGTCGTTGCCAAAGTCTACAAGAGACGGCTTCACAACAAGGTGCAAACAACTGGCAATGCTCAAGACCAGAGAGGCCAGATTAGACGTTGTCTGAAGACTTTAGCAGACTGACGAAACCAGAATTAACTTGTACCAGAATGATGGAAAGAGAACAGTATGTTGAAAGAAAGCAACAGCTCATAATCCGAAGCATACCACATCATCTGTCAAACAGTTTTATGGTTATAAGCGTGTAGGCCTGCTAATAGGTTTTTATTATTGATGACCTTACTGTGGCTAAAAGTAGCAGGATGAATTCTAAAATGTATAGAGCTATAATCTCTGCTCAGTTTCAGCCAAATGTTGCACAGCAGTGTTGTTAAAACACTGATGGATAATGACCCATACAGTAAAAGCCACTACCCGAGTCACTCAATACACCTGCCCTCAACCCAATAGAGCATGCTTTTCATTTATGAAAGACAAGACTGAAGGCAGTAAGACCCAGAAATAAACAGCAGCAGGCCAGGCGAAGCATCTCGAGGGAGGAAACTTGGATGAAGGACATTTGTTCATGTCCATGGGTTCCAGGTTTCAGGTAGTCATCGACTGCAAAGGATTTTTATCCCTGTATTAATGACGATCCTTATGTTTCTAATCATGTTCATTTGTTCCATTATTTATTGATTAATGTGTCCAAGATATTAATAGTGTACTGATGCATCAAGCTAAACCACAACCGGCTGAAATGCAAAGCAGGCAGAACAGTCACTAACTAACAAACACAACACCCTCTGAAAGCAGACTTGCAGCTGGAGGATGACTTGATGCTTTGTGGAGGAGATTTCTATGTGGGAGTACAGAATCAGAATCAGAAAAATCAGGTACTAGCTGGAACGGATGTTATAAGCTGTGTTTGTGGAGCATCTGCTATAGAAATCGTATTACAACCTATTAAAACGAGTGCTTTGATATAAATTCCTGATGTTAAAGAGCAAATTATTTGAAAGCTCTGTAAGTCACTGATGCTTCTGTTCTGTCTTTCTGCTCTGTGTTTGGAGAGGCCTTTTGGCGAGCATCTTTATGTCTAATTTGACCTTTTTTTCTGGATTTTGACTCTGAGTCAAGGAAAGCCTGAATAAGGATGTGCTTACAGCCAACTGCTTCTTCTGGCTGCTGTTTTTCGGCGCTAATTTATGTGACTGGTTTCACAGAGAAAGAGCAACAGAGATAGTGAGACGGTGAGAGTGGGTCAAGCCAAGTCTTTGATTCAGACTTCTTAAAGGGCCTTGTGTGAACTCCTGGGGCCAAGTAAGTGCCACTGTTGTGTCTATTGATAGGTAATGAAAGAAACACACACACACACACACACACACACACACATATACACAAAGGCTTGATAGTGTCCCAAGGCTCACACTGTTTAACACTACTTCATTTAGCATGTGCAACCTTGCTTAAAGGGGAGCCGCTCTCTTGGCTCACTCAATAAAGGTTTTGTGTAAGTGTTTGTGTGTGTGTGTGCTGTACAGTATGTGTGCACGTGCACGCTTGTTTTTTCGGCACCACACCGACAGTACAAACATCGCTTCATCACGGTCATGAGCCATTCGCAAATGTGAAATGTTTTGGTGTGGGATTCTTGAAAAGCACCCAATGGATGAGTTACTTCAGCAGATAACAGATTGGACATTTTGTTGGTGCTTAAGGGATTGTACTGGAGTCCTAAAGCATTATAATAAAAAAAGACTCTGATACCAAGATATAAAATCTGTCAGGGCATTATTGTGGCTTTCAAGTTAATCGGTTCCACTTTTTGCTTGTTTGGTTTTGCACTGGAGCTAAACATTATCCCGGCCGTAGTTTAGCACTGTCCAAACCACTGCATGGATTGTTACACACTTAGACCACCTCAGACTTGTTTACGTGGTTTCTGACACTGTATACCGTATTGCCATGTTTGGAAATAGACACAATGACACTGCAGAGCTAAAATACAGTCATCACTTTTATTTTGTACCTAAGACTAAATGAAAGATTACCGAACGGCCTTTCAACACCTTTAGCACTGTTTACTTCGTACTTTATAATCGGAGCAAAGTAATGCCACCCAGAACCATACTGAGTGTGGTCGCTGTTGAGGTTTCCACCTCTGGAAATTTTTCCCACCACCATGACCTCTAGCTAGCTTATGTAAATGCAAATATTTTGTAAAACTGCTTTGTTACAACTTAAAGGCATTATACAAGGGAAGGAAAGATGGTATGCCAAATTTAATAAGAATTGTATGCAATAAATGTAACTCTCTGTTCCTACAGTAGGTTGGGTGGTGGAGATGAATCCTTTGTCCATGCCGAGAACACTGGGCTTCAGATAAGAATACAGCCAGGATGAGACACCAATCAAAGTGTCAGCCTACACACATTCACATGCTTATTCACACCCAGGGGCAATTTTAAGTAGGTCAATCCAGACTAAAGGAAACCAAGGACCATAGAAATGGACATACCATGCAAAAAAAACTCTTTATCTCTTTAGTAATTAGGAACTCTAGATGCTTCCAATTCTCCACTTCTTAAATCAAAGGTTGGTTGCAATGTTAAACTGGTCATGATAATACTTGTCAGATTCCTTGATTAACCTTGTAAACCAATGAAGACGAGACAACGACAAACATTGTTTTAACTTATGAACTACATTTGGTCTGAAAAAAAAGTGCACTTTTCATTTTTGGATTCGCAATTAGTTGTTACTCACATTGAATAAAAGCATCTGCCAAAGAGAGTAAATGTAATGTAAGCACAAGTTTCCTCCCAGATAGTAACAGAGTGATGGCATGGAATAACGGCGATGAACTCATCTGAATCTGGTTGCCAAAACACAAATACAAAAACTCCGTCATTATGAGACATTACTGTATTTTTGACTTGATACAGACCAGAGTGTACATCTGTGCTACTTTTTGGTCAAAAAAGGAACTCCATAATAAGGACTTTTACTGTACATGGACATTTTTTAATCTGAGATATCGTTCAATCCTTTTGGCGCTGCCGTAGCTTGGCCATGACTGTCTGCGAGAGCATTTTTCTTTACACCTCTAAAAAAGTTAATAAAACTAGACAAATTTCCTTAATCTAAAAATTAAAAGTCTGATTTCATCAATATTTCAAGATAATTTAATGACATTCTCAAATTTTCAAAACGTAAAAACGATGACGATCAGGCTAATAATAGAATAATTTGTTATTTTATGCAATGAAATTGCTAGAAAGCAATCATTATTGAACATAAAAACCTGCTGGATTCGGCTGGGCATAGAGTCATAAAGACGTCTGCAGTACTCTGGTGTCAGTTGTTCAGTCCAAGCTTGCTTGATTGCTTCCTGACGATCATGTACAGAGGACAGTGTCTTAAAGGCTACTGCCTTCTTCAAAACAGTTCCAATTGTTTTCTATTGGGATTAGGCCTTGAGATAACCCAGGCCATGGCTCCAGAAGCTGATACCATTATCACATAGACAATTTTTCACTAGTTCTTCACTTAATTATCCCTGAAAAACAAAATTATATGAAGACAAAATCAGGGAGGAAAAAAAAAAGAAAGGCAGCATGGATACAATGTATACTCTCAAAGGAAAAAAAATGGTTCCAAAAGTCCAATTATAAACTGAAACTTCATCCTTAATGAACATGTCAGTGACTGGGATTTACCCCAAATTCCTAGTTTAGTAACTTTTTCCTGAAAGCTTGTCCTCAAACAGAAAACGCACATCATTAATGAGATCTGCCGGCTTGTATACTTCGAATTTGGATAAAACCAGACGTCTCAGCTTTTCCTAAACCCATGTAATGGCTGAGGGCTTCATTTACGATCTACTGCTGCTCACAAGCCAGCAGGAATCACAACGCATTACAGATGCTGAATTCTTCCAAACTTACTCACTCGGCCCATAAATTCTGCTCTGCTACTCGAGGAATGCGGTAAGTCATTCTAGTCAACCTCAGAACATGGTTTAGACTCAAAATCATTGTCTATCAAAGAAGAATGATTTGATAGTGTCGGTTTAATTTATTTGAGTATTAAACATTGTGTGTCCTACTCATCCAAGTATATCCTACTCATATACAGTATTTAACACACGCCCTCATAACTATTCATATATGTCATTTGACACATCATATGTTGATAACTCATGTGTTACAAATTATTATGCCTTAAAGAAGCCATTTCCCTACTTATCCCAGACATAGATTAGGTGTCCTTTTTCTGTTTTTGTATTTTTTAGCAGTTTAACAACAATTACTTAAAATGCCCCAGAAATGTTCCTATTTTATAATTTTACTATAATTTAAATAAATATAATTTACTATAAATATAATTTCATGTTACAGTGATGTAAACATGATGTTCTTGACTGTGTCTTTTTTGCATGCAAAAAGCTTCATCAATTCACTTCAAGAAAGTTGAGTTGACAATAAACAGCACACTGTGGAACGACCACAACCTGGGAGCTCCACAGATATTTAACTCAAATCATCACTCTTTAACCCCATGGTTAGCAGAAAAGCAATGCACAATTAACATTGGGGCGAGGGGGAGAGAGAGCGACACCACAAGACTTTAGAAGAAGGTTCAATTATTTGTCACATATACCTCGCGGCACATTGAAATTATTTTATCACACGTGCCAGATTGGAAATTGCGGTCAGAGCATAAGGATCAGCGTCCCTAGAGCAGATAGGGTTAAGGGCCTTGCTCAATGACAACTTTTGGGGTGCTGGGGCTCGAATTCACCACCAGTAACCCAGAGCTGTAACCCTTTGAGCCAACGCTGCTTTATACACTCCTTATACAATCCTTTCATACTCTCTCACCCATCACCTATACCACTTTATTTCATATACAGGGTCACAGGGAGCCTGCGTGAGCTGTCCTAGGGGTCTTATGGCACGAGGTGGGGTACACCCTGGACAGGGTACAAATCCAACGCAGAGCACACACACTCGTTCACACACTACAGGCAATTTGGGGAACAGCAATTAAGGAACCTGGAGGTGCAAAGCGACAGTGCTAGCCACTAAGACACTGTGCCGTCTCTTTAGAAAGCTTATTATTTTAAATAATACTCTCTCACTCACTCATCGTCTATACTCCAGGGTCACGTGGGGCCTGGAGCCCATCCCAGGAGACTTGGGGCACAAAGCAGGGTACACCCTGGATGGGATACCAATCCACTGCAAGGCACACGCTCATTCACACACTGTGGGCAATTTAGGAATCCCACTTAGCCTCATTTGCATGTCTTTTGGACTGTGGTAGGAAACCCACCAAGCATGGGGAGAACAAGCAAACTGGATGACCACAGACCCGAGGTGCATGGTGACAGTGCTAACCACCACACCGCCGTGCCCGCCCCTTTCACAGTCTCGAACATATAAATAACATTTGTTGTGGACTTCTTCAACTTTTTTTTGAACTTTTGAACCACGCCCCCGCGTTCAACCCTCCACGCGGTCCAACGGATCAACATCAAAGCGACGTGTCTTCCCTCCGACCCTAGGCGCGCGTGACGAAACTGTAGCCCGAGGAGAAGACGGGAGAACAGAGGAGAGGAGAGGAGAGGAGAGGAAGAGGAGGAGGGAAACAAGAGGAGGAGGAGGAGGTCGCGCGCCCGCCGGTCCGCAACAGAAGCAGGCAGATGTTGAGGCTCAGAGCGCAACAGGCGCGTGAACAGACACACACACACACACGAACGCGTACACGCTCGCGCGCGCTGAAAACTTTTGGAAGACATGAAACGAAGAGTTCGTGCAGCAACAAGGACTGTTTGAGCTTGCTTTGAACTTTTAAATACTGATAGGATTTTTTTAAATTAACAATTATTTAAAAAGAAGAAGAAGAAAAAAAAACATTCGGGATCATGACTACAGAGGGACAGAGCCGGAGGATCTCCCCGTGGCGCGTGCTGCTGTGCGCGCTCGGCTGCGCGTGCTGTTTGCTGAACTCAGCGGACTGCTACAATTTAGACGTGGATAACTCGGTGCACTTTGGAGGACCCAATGCATCTTTATTCGGCTACTCGGTTCTGCTCCATAAACACCAGCAAAGCGCCTGGTGAGTCTTTATGATCAGAGTGTTTCTACTGTATCTTTAGAGATGTGATATTATAGAGATAAGCGTCATTAGGTATGGAGACTCTATAAAGCAATAATGCATGCATTAGATGTGTAAGTGCAAAAGTGATTCATGGTTTATTTTGACAAGAAAGCGATAAAGTGTAAGGTTTCAGTGGTCGTGTTAATATGAATGGACCAAGACTAGTCAGGGAGCTAGTTAGAAAACTCTGAAAAATGTTCCTCTATACAATATAAGGAAAAAAAAAAAGAAATGCAATGGTGTATACTTCAGAGAAGACATCTGAAATCTTTATAAATATTTTGGTGAGAGTATTTACAGTATAATAAAACTTTATCTGTCATAAAATCCCTAAAGTGAAAGTTGGAAGAGAAGCATTACACTTGCATAAATAAGTCATGTCATGAAGGCCCTTGTAAAATAAAAATAAAAAAAATGAAGTCTTTGTCACATACACTTATTGACATTTATGTATTACATCCTACTTTTCTTTCTATCTGATAGTGCATATGTATAATCACCCCAAAATGTTTTAATATTCAGTATATGCAACAGAAGGATACGTAACTTCCATTAACTCAGATTTTTTTTTATTGTGTAATATTATGATTAGTCTTGGATTAAAACACATCATCTAGGTCACTGTGTAATTTTTTTTTAGGTTGCTTGTTGGAGCCCCAGTTGCCGAGTCCACGTTTTACTCCAACGTTCAAAAACCTGGCGCCATTTACAAGTGTGATGTTTTAAAAAACGAGTGTACACAGCTCCTAACGGGTAGGTGATCTTCTCCCAGCTCCACTTCAGTTTCTGCAAGTTTCTTTAATACTCTGTGATTCATTTGGGATTAACATCTACTGGACTTTCCAGTTTATTAGGTATTAGTTAATTATTAATATAGGTAGCTAATGAGCTGGTGGTATTCCTTTTAAAAATAATCACCATCTTGAGATATATTTACACAAATTCAAAGAGAATTAGGAAGGAATCTTGAGAGGAACTGAGACTCCAAAGTGGGAACCCATCGCCTGTCAGTGAAATTACTCGTCCTGTCTTACAGTAACTCTTCTTATCAGATAGGCACATTTTTCCGTCCTGAATTTCCCAATACACAGTTCTGCTGCTGGTTCATAGTCTTTCGCTCAGTGTCTAGACATCAAATCTCTGGAGCTCTGAGCATCCCTCTTCAATCAAGTTCACGTGCCATCGGTTCAGAAACAGGTCAGAGTTAGTGGCTGCTTCTGCTCCTCGTGTAAATGCTCGACAAATGAGCCATGAATGAAGTGGGCTGGTCACATTTCTCTTCCTGTCATTATGGAGCAACGGATAACTCACTTTTCCCAAATAAGGAGAATGAGACTGCTATTGTTCCAGATCGGACAGGAGTTGGACAGGAAGTGCAACACAGCCTTTGTCCATCAGGATTTTCGTTTTTTTTACTTGGTCATTACTAGGCAGGATTCCTGTGTGTGAATGAAAAATGGATTCCAGTGGGAAAAGATGAATGATTTATACTAGGATCCGGGTGGAAACGTATGAGGTCAGCCAGACTGTCTAGTACTCGTTCAACATGTGCTAGTGTAATGCTGTGCTTAAGGGGCTAAAGAGATCATGACACAACAGATCACTTTTTGTAATTCTGTTGATGTCATTGGTTTCATATTGATACCTCAACGAGCCACACTTCACAAAAACTGTTTCAATCTTTGATTTAGTGGATAATCTCACATGCATCCTGTAGATTTGTATCTACACTACCAGTCACAAGTTTGGACACGCCTTCTAATTGCATAATCTTCTTCTTTCTACACTGTGAAACAATGCTGGAGGCGTCCAAGATATGCAACAATCTCCTTTGAACAGTTGGTATTGAGATGCATCTGCTACTTCTGCTCTG
Organism: Clarias batrachus; assembly: GCA_003987875.1. Lineage (NCBI taxonomy): Eukaryota > Metazoa > Chordata > Actinopteri > Siluriformes > Clariidae > Clarias > Clarias batrachus. The sequence goes on from QMIH01000094.1 coordinate 93,129, forward strand.
TAAAGCTTCATAACGGCTCTAATCTGAGATGCTGGTTGTTAATTGGTGATTTCTGAGGCTGGTGACTCTAAATGAACTTCTCCTCTGCAGCAAAGCTGGTCTTGCTTTCCTGAGAAGGTCTTCATGAGAGCCAGTTTCATCATGGTGCTTGATGGGTTTTACAAACGCACTCGACACAATACTGTTCTTGCAAGAACTCTTCCAGAACAGCTGACATTCATGTCTTAAAATAAAAACTGACTGTTGTTGTTGTTGTGTTATTTCATAGTTTTGAAATCTTCAGTGTTGCTCTATTTAACAATACAAATCTTTGCATTAGAATTTGTGTCCATACTTTTGGCTCGTAATCTAGGACCTGCTGCTGTCACCATAGACATTGCTCTGTGTTTCTCTTGAACAGCCATTCAGTACTATTTGCCTTTATAAGAACCTTACAGCACAGCGGTGTCCTGGTGAATAAGGTGGGGTCGGAGCACAGGGCCAGTCAGGATGCAGCACCCCTAGAGCAGAGTTCTGATCATTAAGGACCTACATTATATACATCCGAATTTATGAACACGCGTCAATTGAAAGAAAATGATTTACAGTCAGCTGACCTGCTCTGAATTGAGTGCACGTCATGTGAACCTGACATTCAGTTCATCATTTAACACCTCTTACCGCATGCTGTGGAAACATGAGGGTGTTTGGTTTTGATAGTTGGAGGAAGCACAAATCAATAAAAAAAAGAAGGTGTGAAAACTAGATGTGCCATATAGCATGGTTTTTAGTTCGGCTTAGTTCATGGCACCAGCGTCTTACTTTAAAATGACCTCTGTAGTAAACATTTAACGTGCTTACATCGTTTATACGTTGTCAATGTCGTTACAGTGTATAATGTGTCCAATCGATTTATTACATCGAATATGCAAATGAGCAAATTGGAACACTGACAAGCAACTTCCTGTGTCACTTCTCAGTTCTGTCAGTTTCGAACAAAAGATGATGATTCAGCTTGAGATATTTTGCATGCTGGTTTAAATGCAGTTTAACTCATGTAGGGTTTTTGTTTCTGTTTGGCATGAATAAGCGTTTTTTCTTTTTTTTTTCAGCTGAATACAATTTTCTTAGAATTTGGAGGATAACACCTAACACATGCTTCCTTCTAAGACAATTCAGCTCTTCTTCTTCTAGTTATTATTATTATTATTATTATTATTATTATGATGGAACATAGATGCTGACTCATCATATCCTCTATTTAATATATAACATTATATGCTCTACCCTGGTCATGGGGGACTCCCGCCTCATCCCCCAGTACCCCTGGTTTAACTAATTAGCTAATTAACAACCATTTGTGAGTTGAAATGAACGTGATGAAGCAATGAAAACACCAGAATGTGAGATCCTCCAGGACTGGCGTTGTGAACCACTGCTTTAATGAACTTTTATAAGTTCAAAACTGTTATACAGTAGGAATAAGGGTGTTCATCTGCATTCACAATGAGCAAGCCAGAGAAGACAGCAGCAACCTGAGAAACATGTGAAGCCGTCAGAGGAATGTAACTTTATCAACTTTATTATGTGGATTCTGGGGGATAATTCACTCTTGTATAATTAACAAAATTTGGAATTAAAGTGGATGATAATATTGTGTCACATCTGTATATAATGGTGTTATAAGCTGTCTTGGGCTCTAATACCGTACTGTATGCATGCTTATGGTTGTAACACATTTGTGTTTGGCTTTTGCACAGGTGTGGAGAAGTGTGGGAAAACATGCAAGTCTGAAAGCGATAACCAGTGGCTCGGAGTCAGCCTTTCGAGAAGGCCATCCAACGGTGATATTCTGGTACGACTCCTACTTCTGCTTTTCTATTCATTCATTTAGTTTAATGAGATACTACGATATATAAGGTCACTGAGCTACAATTTAACCACATGACATACATTCTCATCAGAAAATTTTATCAATCATATTTTCTACTTTTTACTTTTTTCTGCTGATGTTGTATATCGAGGGTCCGTTCTCAACTTTTCTCAAGTTTTGACTAATCTTTTAGTAATGTTTTGTGTAAATGTGTTTTTTTTCATCGATTAAGGTTTTTATGATGAATTTAAGGTGGTACCCTAAACGTCTGATAAAAGACACTAGAACGTAAATCAGTTTAACAGCCAGCACACATTATAACTTTGAGAAGTAACTAGGTGCCGTCAGACATCTGGAACATGGATGTGTGTTAAAACCGATTCGGATCCAGATCACGCTCCTTTAGAGAGCACAATACAGTAAAACTGCAACATTAGAAAGAAGTTCAGTGTTAGCATTGTGTTGTGAAATGACTCACTTTATGAAAATAGGTATAGCGAAATATACAGTATTTATCTTAAGTGCAAAACCTGAAGGGTAATTATGTAATCAGTATTGAATTATTTGAATGAAATTTATTGATAAAAATATATGCATGCTAAAATAATTCTGTCATTTTCAGAATTAAAATTTCCATTATATTAAGTTAAAATGATCAAACTGTTATANTATATATTTCAGGAAAAGAAAAACTATTACATTTTTTATTTTTATATTATTTATACATATATTTTTTGTTATACATCATATATTACATTTTTTATTTTTATATCATTTATACATATATTTCTTGTTATACATCATATATTAATATGCTATATATGCTAATATATATATTTTTTTACTTTTGTAGAGTGCAATTTTCATTCAGATTCCATGACTGTTTTTTTTTTTTTTTTTAAAGATTAATAATTTTTGTGGTACAAATCAAATGTAAGTCAATATACTATAATATGATATATTGCATATGTATATTCAGTATATATGTGTAATATTAATATATACATACACTTGGAACCGACCTCAGTAACTGACCCCTTGGCACCTTTAGCATGTATTTACAATATTTAGCCTCTAGACTGTAATAAGTCAAACCGGGTAATTCTGATCATCATCTCATCTGACAGTCATGCTGCAGGACGGGGGACGTCGGCACTGCGCCGAGCCTGTAGCTCGTTATGTCTAATACAAAAGCGCACTTGTCTTGTACGCCCTCACACTGGTTCCAATTTCAGGCATGTGGACATCGCTGGAAGAACGTCTTCTTTTCGCAAAAAGACAATCAAAACAAGCTGCCGCATGGCGTGTGCTTCAAGTTCAGCTCCGATTTTAGCCACTCAACCCACTACATCCCCTGCTACAGAGGTACTCGTAATTACGTCCCGCCACACTAATGTGTCTTTGAGCCATTGTATACTATGAATGAACAGAGGAGACTGTGTTCAGCAGTTAGTGGAAAGACAGCATGCCCAAATAGCTGTTTGTCTGTGCAGATCATCAGAGGAAGTTCGGTGAAGACTATGGATCCTGCCAAGCCGGGATTTCAAATTTCCTTACGGAGGTACTGACATGTTTTACCCGACTAAACACACATTGCCTTGTCCTGGGTCTGAATTGTGATTGTTTGATTTAGAGAAGAAGATAAGTCTCATGTTGGACATCTAGTAAAACCTTTGTTTTAATACTGAATGACAAAACCTCCTGAGATTATAAAATGATACATCATTGGAGCCTGTTGTTAAGCGGTTTTAAAATTAAGTCCTATAGAAGGTCGAGAAAAGGATAAACATTGTGTTTCTTCTGTCAAAGCAATGCTAGCTAATTATCCACATTTCATTACTTAAGGAACTGGCAGTTAGAGTCAGCTAACAGGTGTGCTATAGTAGGAAAACAATCAACAACCAGTATTTTCCCAATAGCAATTTGCTTTTTTTTTGGGGGGGGGGATGTGATATTTTATTAGTTTATAGTAATATTAATGATTGATCATGAAACAAGTTATTTCCTGATTATGGACAGCTCTCCTTATCAACCAATAAACCAATTTTTTATTTAACCAATAAAAAATATTTTTTCATAAGAAAAAAAGCAGATTGTGATGTTAAGCTGAAAAGCATCCCAGCTTTACCTCTGACTGTGAGACAGTGCTGACACTGGAGACTCCTTCCATCAACTTTAAATAAAAAATCCTATCACAGAAAATTATATCTTATCTACAAAAGCACATTATCTTTATTATGTAATGCACCTTCTGTTTGCTGTAGCACAATTACTGCACAATGTTGCACCGTTATAGTGTGCATGACTTTATCACTATATATGTCATGACTCTATTACCAAATGCATCATCTGTTTATATAACACATTGTGTTTATTTACTGTAAATATGCCACTTATGCACTTAGATGCTAACTGCGTTTCATTGGCTCTGTACATGTACTCTGCGCAATGACAATAAACTTGAATCTAATCTAATATTTATTGTGTAGAAACACTACAAAAACAATAATCCTATTTAAAACCCTTAACCCATGGGTCTCAAACTCAGTTCCTGGAGGGCCGCAGCCCTACAGAGTTTCGTTCCAACCCTGCCCCAACATACATACCATGTAGTTTTCAAATAAGCCTTAATGACTTGTTTAGTTGGATCAGGTGTTTTTAATTATGGTTGGAACAAAACTCTGTGGGGCT